>JBBBVT010000019.1:18528687-18554599 GCA_037177035.1 Craterocephalus eyresii | reverse complement strand
GATGGATGGATGGATGGATGGATGGATGGATGGATGGATGGATGGATGGATGGATGGATGGATGGATAGATGGATAGATGGACAGATAGATAGATAGATAGGACATTTTATCTTGTTTTCTAAATAAACAAAGGAAACAGTGGTGTGTCTGTGTGTGTGTGTGTTTTACCTGCACAGCGTCCAGTTCCTGCTGCTTAGCATCCAGCTGCTCCTGAGCTTTAGCAAGTTCAGCCTGAGCAACGGCCAGACGAGCCTCCTGCAGGGCCAGATTCGCCTGCACACACACACACACACCCGCCATCCTCATGTGGACACTTAAATCATCACAAAGAACCAAAAATTCTATCAAATTAAATCACATCCACTTTCTACAGCTGATCCCAGCTGGGTTGACAGAGGACACAAATCCATCATCCCTCTCCAGACTTTCCTGTTGATCCCAAGGTATTCCCAGTCCAGAGGGGAAATATCATCCGCTAACATGCAGGTTCTAGATGCTTCCCTGCTTCAACATACTTGATTCAGATCAGCGCATAATCAGGAGACTTGTGCAGAACTTCTCTCTTTGAGGAGATAAATTTAATCTGAATCATAAGGTAAAGCACATAAACACCTAAAATCTGCAGGACTGTGGCTCTTTAGAACAAGAGTTAGACATAATTTCCATAAACCCTTGCTCCTCCACTGATGTATAAAGAAAATAAAATCTAGACAACATGAAAAAGAAATGACATTTCGTTATAATTACTTCCTCTCTAGTGAACCTGCGATGGAAATAATGTCTCACATCTGACAATCCTGCAGGTTCTATCTATTTATCTATATATATTTTTCATTGATTTCAAGCAATATTCAAATTTTCTGAGTTTTTTAAATTCGAGTTGTTCTGAAGCTGCAAATCCTAATCAGCAAAATCTAAACAAATAAAAGCTGGAATATATAGATTTACATACAATTGTGTATATATGTACATTTGATCTTTTAATTTAAGTTACAGAAATGCAGCACTTTTTCAGGATGTCCTGATTTTCTGAGTAGCACTTGTATATGATGTATAATGAAAACTAGCCAGTGGGAGGATGGGCTGGGGGAACCTACTGTGTGTGACAGTTCCCACTTCCCAACACTCCGTTCCAATCCCTAAACCTAAAACCGAGTCTCAACCCGCTTCTGGTCCGTTTGGTCCTGATGACGGAGGATTTCATGATTAGCCCTGTGTCTGTACCTTCAGAGGCAGAACCTCCTTGTTGATGGCGAAGAAGTCGACCATGGCCTGAGTCCAGGAGCAGAGTCCGGCCACGTTTCCGCAGATCCTCTTCGCTGACTCCATGTTGTAGTCATTCATGTCCAGATAGGGAGCCAGCAGCTCCACCACCTCCTCTGTGATGGAGTCCTGCAGCACAAACAGCAAACAGCCAGGTCACTGATAGAAACATGCAGGTTTATTTCTGATAAAAGCTACACTGTGGAGTTTTCTAATTAAAACGCTGCTCATGTGGGACAGTTTTAGTTGTGCTTCAACACTAAAATATTTCATCTGTTTGGAATCATAAAATTGTAAGACAAGATCTCAGGCCAGCTGTAGTTACAGGTATATACTCACAACAGGATAAACCAAATGTTTACGTATGAGTGACCATCATTAAACCTTTAACTTTCACACGACAAAAAAAGCAACAGAGAAATATTTCTCTTTTTCTTTGAACACGAAAAATAAGAAGAAATGTTTTAAGCGCATAAGTTAATAAAGTCAAAATCAGAAACAGCAACAGGAAAACAACCATTTTCTTTTGGTATGACACGCCTGGTAGAGACGGTTTAGACAGGTTAATTTAATCATTTCTCTACTAAGACTTATCATAATCAATGAAAAATTTGCTCTACCACTGTCAGCAGTTTTAAATCATGGTTAAAAATCTTTCTATTTGCAGCCTTTTATGATGATTGATTTTTTTTTTCTGAGGGTTTCTTTCTTTCTTTAATTTTCTTATTTTGTGATTCTATTTTTGTTTTTAATTCTTTTTATTGCTTTCTTGCTGTAATGTTTCCGATGAATTTAAGCACCTTGAATTGTCATGTACATGAAATGTGCTATACAAATAAACCTGCCTTGCCTTACCAAATAGTAGAGCAAGGCCAAAAAGGGTTAAGAATGAAGAAAAGGAACATCTACGTAGCTATCAAATCAATATAAAACACTAGAACATGTGATTGTCACAGACATCCTGACTTTACACCCATCATTTTTCTGGATTTTGAATTGTTGGTGGACTTATTCTGTAGAGATCACTAGAAATTCTCTACATTTACTCAGGTCATGTTTCCCAACAACAAACCATGAGGAGAGTGGCTTCCAGCAAAGTGCAGGTCGTGAGAGTGATGTGTTGCATGCTGGAAGTCCCATGTAGTTAATAATGTTCTTCTGAATTTAGATTGAGTCTAATTTAGTTCAGAGTAAGAGCTTATTGAGCTCAACATGAGAAACTCGATCAGACCAGAGTGTAAAACCTGCAGAATGAGCTGACAGAGATTAAGGCTGATCAGTCTGTAGAGAGAAAACAATACAGTTTGTAATCAAACTGAAGTATTTCCACATCTGAGAGGATTTCCTTGTCAAGTTAACTGTTCCCTGAGCCACAAAGTGGTAAAGAAGGAAGGTAGGATGGAGCGGTTTGCTACCTGCTGTCTTCATAAAGACGATCAGCGACATGACAGCATTTAACTAAAAACTTCTTACTTCATGGCTTTAGACTAGATTTGCTCCGTTAAGTTCTAAAACAATCTCAGTTTGAGGTAAAATACATTATTTTTACAACATAACACAGTCAGGGGCCATTTTCAGTCTCCACATGCAGTTCCTCTCGCTGCCACAGTTCCTAATTAAATGTTCCTATATGAACTTGGACGTGTTTTTGTAATGTCTGTTTTCAGCTTTCAGGGTCCGGTCTTGGTTTTTCCAGGTTTCCTCTGAGCAGAGGTCGTGTTGCATCGATGACTGAGACCCAAACTCAGGTTGTTTGTAGCTCTGCAGAGCTCCTCTAAGCCACAGCTTAGCAGGTATGTGACTCTCAGGCGGTGGAAGCAGGTGATGGCTGCACTGAGATAAAATGAGAGGGGGGTTTCCCTTTGACACACACCGACACACACACACTTTGGCTCTGGACTGTAAGAAGCCACAGCTGTTTCACACTCACAGGTTGTGTCACCCGATGTGACGTCAACATGTCGTCTTAGATCTTTTATTCCCTCTGGTTCAGCTTGTTTTCTAGTTTTACTTCCTGTTCCCCCTTAAACCTGCTTCTCCGACTGTCATCGGTCCCTCAGTATTCATGATACACTATTTATTTTGATTTGTCCAGTGTTAGATTGTTTTGTCGTCACTTCCATCTACGGTTGCATCCGGCTGTCCATCCATCTCCTTCATTTGTTTGAGATCAGTTTTGTTATAGTTTAAGTTTAATTTCTAGGTTTAGTAAAAAGATAAATCAGGTTTTGTTTACCCATCAAAGCAAAGCTCCAGCATCAGCTGCTTCTCTGCAGTTCACAGTAACCTGGTTTTCCTCTGATAGCAATGCTCTCCTTTTCTGGAAATTCTTTATTTTCAGTAATATCGTTTAAGTTTTCTGTTGCTTTACATGTTTCAAACTTTTCCTCTTGGAATAATGATTGATGTTTTATGATGGCCTATGAACAGTGAAGTTGTTCCTCATATAAAACAATATGTGCAACTTTTCTGAACCTTTCCCTCTTCATTCCCCATGGAAGCAGAAAAGCCGGGATCTACATTAAAGAGGAAGCAGCACGGATGTAAGCGTGCGTGGGACCTTGCTGAAGTTGAGCAGCATGCTGAGGAACGTGGAGTTCTGCATCAGCTTCATGGCTTCGGCCCACGATGGCCGTGGACAGGGCCATTCGGGGTCAGGGGTCACCGGGTCGATCTAAAGGTGAAAAACGAAGCGAGTACTCAGCGGACGTGTAAATCGGGTCTGGAATGAACCTTTAAAACCAAAAACAAACTCCAAACCTTCCTCTGGAACAGCAGCAGCACTGCATCCATGATCCTCATGATGAGGTGAGGAGGTTTCTGCAGCTTCCTCACCGTGGCGATGTCGGCTGGTTTAATGGTCTGCCAGCACAAAAAAAGGTACTAACAGGAAGAATCAGGATCCATAATGAAGAGCTGCCAGAGTAATACAGTGATTCTGTTCTTCTCCAACATGAGCATCAGTTTGCTTCAGACACCATGAGAACAGCGTCGTGTTACCTGCAGAGCTGCTTCTGCAGCCTCCAGCGCCGGTTTCGCCGCCTCCAGTTTGGACTCAGCTGCCGTTTTATCCGCAGCAATCTCGTCAACGATCAGCTGAGCTTTATCCTTCACCGTCTGCACCTGCTGTTTCACCTGCAGACCTCACAATTATAACTCTGAGCTACATTTTTGGTTTAATTCAGCTTCTGAGGGACTTGTCACATCTCTAAAGCCTCCTAACTGCCTTTGACTAAGAAGTGCAACAAAACCTTCGAGAGGAAGGAGCCAATCAGGTCTTCCTATCAGATGTGCAATAATGTGGAAATGTAGATCGATTGCATCCCTACAGCCAGCTGGTCATTCTGCAGTCTTAACCAGCATTTCACATGTAGATCCTTCAAATAATGTTTATAAAGTTTATAAAAATTTACATTTCAAACCTTTTCAGCTGCCTGAGCTTTAGCGGTAACCTCCTGCAGGACTTCATCTGCCCTCTGGGAGGCGACAGCGAGCTCCTTCTCCTTAACAACCAGCTCCTCAGAGAGCTGAGACACCGACTGCTCCGCCTCCATCAGCTTACTCAGACCTGCAGAAAGCCGAGGGTCAGTGATGCTCGGTGCTTCTCTACAGACCCAGCGTGAACCGTAAGTTATTAAAAAGGCTGAGCCCAGCCATCTTTGCTGGCATCCTTCTCAGCTCATGTCTAAAAGTGACCAATCACTTAATCGCTGCATCATAAATACATGGGCCTTGAATTATCAAAGGTTTGCGCCTCTTAAAACAGAGTTGACAATGGATGCAAAAACAGGCTGCAGCTGATTCATCATCTTGTTGTAAAAGAACGAAAATACATTTTGCATTTTTCCCTCGAATAAATATGCATTCTGCGCAAAATTCTGGGATGAGCAGATACAAATAAATTAGCTTTGCAGGCACATTTTGATTTATTAAAGGTGTTACTGATTAGGCTGGTTATTTTTGTGCCTAAAAATAGGTCAGGGCATCACTTCTAATTTCCTGAATCGATTCTATTCGATTCACAAGAGCAAAAATCAATTCGATTTCGATTCATTTTGGTTCGATTCAATATCGATTAATTTTCAGATATTCATGTCACATAAATATGAAAAAAGCTGAAACAGCTTTTCAACAGTGTGTATTTTATACAGATTTAATATTCATGTTTTCATTAAAAAATGTCCAGCACTAGCATGTCACACACATAACATTTATTTGTGAAACTAACTAGTGTTACATGTTAAACAGAATACAGTGTTAACAGATACACTACAGCAAAAGAGAATGACCAAATAAAAACTAAGCTTTCTTTAAAAAAAATAAATAAGTAAATTTAATAAAAAAAACATTTTTAAATCGATTTTGGCATTTTATGAATCGATTATTGATTTTTTTATTCTTGAATCGATTTAAATCGATAAATTGATTTTTTAAAACCAGCCCTACCTATAAATAGTACTTCTGAAAAGCAGGTATAAACGGATTGGACCTGAAGCACAGACATCTGCAGCAGGATGAGAGAGATCAGTTGCTGCAGGACTGCAGAGGAGCATCAGTCTGATCCATATTTTCTCTTCGTTTCATGCACTGTTCAAAATCCTCTGGAACTAAATGTTTACATATAAACGGATAATTTGTGTGAACGATTAAAATGACAACGCTGACAAAAGGACACAAGTTTATATTTATTATGTTGACAACATCTATGATGTCATTAACATGTTTCAGTTTGTGCACACTAATACCTAGCTGGACTTTTGGTTTTATCTGCTCCTCGCAGAAAGAGCTGCACCTGCTGCTATTGGTCAAAGATTATTATTTGCTGAGGTTTTATAGCTTTTTTTTTTCATTCGTTTTATATTTAATTTTTTTCTCCCCCAGCTAACATATTACCATCTCTTTTTAACCTCATCTTATACTCTTATTTTTCCGACTGGATTACGTTTTGGCAAATATCCTCTCATATTACAGTCCTTCTGGTCATATTTGGATGTCTTTGCCATTTTTATATCAGCCTATTCTACTAATATTTCATCTCCATTTGTTTATGTTTGCGACTTTCTTCCACTCCGACACAGTGAATCATCTGTGCACACTAAATCCTAATTTGAACGAGACTGTTTGCGCCTGTTAACGACTGCACCAACATTCTTAATAGATCATCCGCAAATCATGGAAACACAAGTGTAACAACAAGATGATTGCGGGATAATTTATTTTGGGGTTGTTATTTGGCATATTGGCAAATCGGGGCCTTGGCGTCTCTTCTTCAGACTTTCAGCTGTACATTATCCTTATGAACTAGTTCCTGCAGCCTCACCTGTCTTCATGCGTTCAGCCAGCGTGCCAACGTGCGCCATCTTCTCCGTGTAGATGACTTTAAAGCTGTCGATAAACGACAGGAAGGACTTTGGCGTCACGAAGGTTTGACGGCGGAAACGCTCAAAATACTCGGCACTTTTCCAGGCCACAATGTCCTGCAGGTGCAACAGGTCACATGATTAATTATATAACACACAAAAAAAATCACGCACATCGTCCAGTGAGAGAATACCTGGAATTTTGCCATGGCAACCACCACACTTTGCTTCACGTCCTCAGAGCAGCACAGCTCCTGGTACTGAGACAGGAAGTGATGTGATACAGCAGTCAGCGCGTCGTGAGGCCAGCGCTGGAACCAGTCCACGGTGCAGCCGGATATCAGACCGGGGAACTGCGCAAATCAGACGTGTTCGACGTTTCATTATTACTGAAGTTTCTCTGGTTTCATCAATTTATCACATCAGCGCATCACATCGTCTCTCAATTCAAACTTTAAGGAAGATTTTCCACATCCAGCATGTTTGACTGGAGAGGTTTTCTCTTCACGAATTTACTTATCATCTCAGGACCTTCACTCACCTGATTTCATCCTTTTAACCCAAACGTATCATATTTCATATATAGTTTGAGACATTTTGCTTCAATTTATGGTAAAAACCTTTCTAAAACCCCAGCATTATACAATCTTACTCAATAATACTTGTCCTCTGCCCCCTGATGGATACTAGGAAACCAGCAAACACTAAAATAATTTTGACATATTATACAGTAATTAATTGTAAATATTAGGGGTGTAACGATTCATTTTCACAACGATTCGATTCATATCATGGTTTGTGTTTATGATACGATTCATGAACTATACTAGTTAATTTAGAACGATACAATCCGAAACGATTCAGTGACTTGAATCAACAACAACAATCAACAACTATCATCAAAAATCCAAATAGTGTGATTGTCATAAATACCTAGATGCTGGACAGTGCAGGGAAGTTACTTACTAAGAGGAATCTTAGTGTCTTGCAAGGGAATCAAGTATAAATTAAAATAATGGGTAAAAACAAAACAAGAAACAATAATTAATAGCAAATCCATTCACAACTTCTTTTGTTTTTATTAAGTTCACCTCTCCAAGTTGAATCAACAGGAGCTAAACCTTTTGTGGCATTATTTTCAATAATTATACAATCTTTTTTAATCAATGTAAAGTTAGTGCAAACAATATTTTAATAACCTGCTACTTCCACTGTTTTCTCAAAAAAAATCAGAAGAAATACAATCTTCCATGCTCCGATTCAAAGTAATATTTCTCAATATCGATTTGAATTTATATCAGCCTTTAATAATGATAATAGATTGGTAAAGATCTATTTTACTACGATATTGCCAAGCACATATCGATCCTTTGAATCATAGAAATATAAAATCGATATATCAATAAATCGTTACACCCCTAGTAAATATATCAGATTTTCCACCTCCACATTTTATTAAAAGGGCCAAATAAAGACCTGTATGAAAAATTGTGTTTTTTCATTGGTTGGGCTTTGAAGGGTTAAAACATTTCTACATAACTTTCTGACTCTAAAATGTCCGACTCCTTTTGATGGCACGCTGACATTCATTATGCACATTCCTGGATCTCCATTGCGCTGCTGCGGCGGTGAAAACTCTTTATTACACCGTGCCACACACCAAAACACATTTTGAATGTGCACACTGATGATTCGGCCAAAAAATGCTTCATCCAGTTCCTCCAGGAAGCTGCAGTTGAAACTAAGAACAAAAATTCAGCCAAAAAAAAAAGATTGCAGGAATAAATCATGTTGTACTGTTGTGAAAAATCTGGGCTGGCTACATTTTTAATTGTTCATCTCACCACCACTGAATTTGTAACTTCCTGGAGGGACCGATCGGAGGAAAAGAAAGAGCAAGAGCCAACATTGGGCTGACTTTTCAGACGGTTACATGTAGAGTGTGCCATCTGTGAAGAGTTTCTCTTTTGCACTATTCTGTAGAGATCCCAACGTTTTATTTTTACTATAAACTTAAGGTTGCATCACGAGGACACAAAAAAAAGCTTCCCCACAGAAGCTTCTTCTAAGCATGGGTTTAGTAGTGCCTCTCCCTTTCCTCACCTTTAAGGCCCGAGTTCGGAACTTCTCCCCGACCGGCGAGAAGCAGAGGACGATATGAAGGTTACTCCGCACGCGGGACAGGAAGAAGTCATACAGGTTCTCGGGCGTGGGGGGGCGGCGAGGGTGCTGCCGCTTCATGATGGGGATCAGCTCCTGAGCGATGTCGTCCAGCTCGTCTCGAGCGAACAGGTTGGACACTTCTCCGCTCGCCAGCACATTGTTCATGTATTCTGAAGAGTAAAAGATCAGTAAAGATAGAAGCAAACATGCTGCCTTGTCTCATTCTGTGGTCTACATGGCAACTAAATAGTTACAGTATGCTCACAGGATTAGTAATCTGTTAGTAAAGAACATGAAATTTCATATGATTTTGGACCCGTTAGCTTCCTCCACCATCATGATGCACAAAAAAATCTTTAAATCAGGGGTATCAAACATGTGGCTCGGGGGCCAAAACCGGCCTGCCAAAGGGTCCAATCTGGCCCGCAGGATGAATTTGGTAAAACTGTGATCATAATGCGAAATACCAGACTTTTCACTTTTTTAGATGAAGTTTTGTGATTGATTTAGATCCATTGTGATGTGCAGGTTGTAATACTTGTGTAATCTAGGAAGAAAATATGTAAATGAATAAATAAATTAAAAAAGAAAATGTTTATATAAATTAAATTGTATAAATATTTATTTTTCATATTTAACTAGAAATCTGAATTTATTTTTCATATTGATATATGTATTTTTTTTTAAACAATAAATGTCTTTTTTAGATTTATAGGCTACAATAAAAATATAAAACAAACATCTTAAAAACCTGTCAAAACCTCTTATTTTTCTCCTGAAAATCCATGTTGTTCATCCTTTTTTTCTAAATTTTAATTCATTAAATATAAACATCTTGATAATATATTTGCACTTTAGCACAAAAACAGGTTGTTTTGTTATGTTTAAATGATAAAGGAGGTATTTTATTGGTCCGGCCGCTGGAGACTGACTTCTGCTGAATGTAGCCCCTGAACTTAGATGAGTTTCAAACCCTTGCTTTAAATAATTTTCCTTTTGATTCAGACTGCATGATTTATAGGCCGCAAATATATCTGATTTTAATTATGGATAACCATATTTATCAATGCAACCTTGCATATTTTTCATTTATTTGAGCACATCCTTAGAAATAAACACTATGCATTAAGAAGCCGCAACATCAACTGGCAGTGGTTGTGATGGGACTAGTCTGACCAGCTGCTGCTGAAGTTCTTCATGAGTCACTTTGGAGAAAATGTGTCCAAACATGAGCAAATGTCACTGATTTCTTCTTTTTTTTTAAGAGAGAAAAGTGTTTTCCAAACACCAGTTTTTTTTGTTTATGTTTTGAAAAGATCATCAGCTGTTTTCGTTGTTTACCGAGGAAGGATTCCTCTTTGATGTCGTTATCGGTGAAGAGGAAGGTGACTCCTTTTCCCTGCTGGCCGGTGGTCCGATACAGAGTCTTCAGATCCTCCATGAGGTTACTGCAGCTGTACGACCTGCAACGCAAACACTAAAACTTTAAATACGCAATCAATAAAACATGGTTTAGGCTTTTCTTCAACTGCAGTTATAAGTGAAAGAGAGCATACATATTTAAAGCCCTCAGACTTAGAGCTCACACAAAGAAAATAGCTTTACAGCAGCTTGAAACAAAGAATAAAAGAAAACCAATTAAATGCGTAAAATACAAGAGAAAGGCATCTACTACTAAATCAGGAGGAAAAGATCACTGGAGCAGATTAATTTACAAATCTTTCAGTGTCAGACCTGGTCAGTGTGAGCTGGAAGGTTTGGTATCCTGCAATGAAGGATGCAAGCCTGGTCAGACTCTGCTTCCCAGACCCCCCTTCCCCGACCAGCAGGGCGTTGCCCTGCGGAGTCCTCAGGATGCGTGAGATCCGCATCAAGTGGGTCATGGCATCCTGAACACAGAGAAAGTCCTTCAACATGAGGGTAAATATCCTGAAGCAGAACCTGATGATCTGAAAGTGCTGAATTGCTTTCAAACGTCACATCTCTGATCAGCGATCAGAAGAGAAAGCATCAGTTTGTTTCTTGATAAAAGCCGATTTACGGCCGGTTTGGTTCAGTTTTAACATGAAACTTTCGTCATGTCCACCTGCTGAGATCATTTTTACCTTGAAGAAGACCAGGTCCATGGCTCCGCCTCTCACCGCCTCGTTGTACTGCTGCTGGAAAACAGACAGCCGCTCTGCCAGGAGGTCCAGTGATGGGATTGGCTCATACACCTGTCAATCATTTTTACACTTCTTACAGGTCATATCCAACAAAAATATAAAGATGTTTTGGGAAAAATGAATAAAAGGATTCATTTTAAACAGATGTGTTTGGTTTGCATGGTTTCTGGGACCTTCGGAGCCTCCAGCTCAGAGTCTTCTGGCTCATCCCCCGTCACCTCTGGAGGTTCACGCAGGAAGTCCACAAAGCAACTGTCCCACTGAGCGTGCTCAGTCAGGGCCTTCCCATGATCCTCCACTGTGATCTGAGAGAGAGGAAGGTTAGGAAACATCTAATCTCTGCATATTGATTGTTATAAGGTGGTGATGAAGATAACTGACGACAATGAAGACTGATGATGAAGATGATAAAGATGAAGCTGTTTGCAGATGAAAAAAGTAAAAATACATTGATTGGTTGTAAATGAAGTTCCACAGATTTATTTAGAATTTATTTATCTGGGATTAACATCGGCATCAAATGTAAAAAATTTTTCTAAAGTTTCATCTGTGTTTGTTACACTTTCCATTGATTTCCATACTAAGAAAAAGGTCAGAATTCCCACTTTGACGTCAGAATTCTCACTTTTTTTCATCATCATCAGCGTTATTTCCTCAGAGAACAGAGAACTGAACCTTCTCCATGATGTAGCTGAACGTTTGTCTGTCGCTGCTGTCGATGAACCGGTCGGCGATGACTCTGCTACATTCATGATGGAAGAGAGCCGAGAGGAGCTCCGAGCTCCGACACACCTCAGATGTTATCATTAGGATGCCCTGAAACACACACATGCAAGTATTTGACATCAGTGCAGCTTAAAGTAAACATCAGCAGGATGGAGTTCTGTAAAAATGTGCTGGTACAGTAAGATAAAGCCTCAGACATACTCTACTATCTTGTTAGATTTAGTCAGAAGATTTAACAGAGATAAAATCACAAGAAATAACCACACACACGAGCAAGTTTATGCAAGTAAAACTGGAGCGTAACATCTTTTTTGACCACACAGAATTCACATATTTTGATTTTGCACCTAAATCATTTCTGATAAATCATGTTGCTCTGTGTAAAATAAGACATTCATCATGCTTCTCTTCATCCATGTAATTAGATCTAAGGCGATGCATGGTGATTTACTGGAAATGGATGAATAAATTAAAATGAAATCATGGAGGTAATTCTTTCTCCCTTATGCATCTTTATCAAAAAAATGTATTTAGAGCCCTGATCATGAAACATATTACTATACTGTGCTGATTAATTTCTAAACTCACAATCATAAAAATCAGAAAGTTGTTTCAATGAATCCAGGAAAGCACCTTTAAAAAGATGTTAAAAATCATACTAATCAGTTCATATAAACATTCCAACACCTTGTAAATTCTCTAGCCCTAGGGAAATTTCTCTTTTTTGTGTGTGTGCGTGTCTAGTATTTAATGCTTTTCTTGTCGATACATTGTTGTTGTGTGAGGATGCTGTAATGTACTGTATCATACTTCACTCTCCTTGTTCTTTTACTTTTCTTTTTTTCCTTAAGATTGTCTCAATATACACAGGCTCCTGTCTATAAGCTTTAGGTAGCTTTTTAAGGAGACCTGATTCACACACGATCCTTGCTAAGCCCTTATGTGAAGGTGTACATCTTGTGAAAATGGATGTGTTTGAATAAATCGATGATGATGATGATGATGAAAGTGAAAGTTGTGTCAAAAGGGAAATATCCAACAGAAAAGTTAAACAAAATGATTATTTCATAGTTTCTACCTGCCAGATCCTGCTCAGGTCCCTCAGGTTGAAGATGTAGTGAAACTTTGCAGGAGACGGCAACATCTGAGGAAACACACAGAACATCTGGTGTAAAGCCCATTAGCATCAGCAAAATTGGAAGGCTTTCGGAATATCTGGCATATGAGACGGTATAATAAAGTGAAGATTAGATTAGATTAATTTTATTTAAGTGTCATGCTCCATTATAGGTGCAAAGGCCGGCACTCTTTCTTCTGTCCGAAGATTAACAGACAAAAGCGACAAATGCAAAAGTTTCTCTACATAAAATCCAACTTAGAATTTTATCATCAGATAACCAAAACATGTCTGCATTACTTCCCATGAAGGGAAAGTTCCCCTCATAATATAACAGCGCTTCTGCAGCCCACCGCTGCATCATTGCATATCAAAGCTTAAAATATGACTTTGGCAACTATAAAAAAGGCCAACAATATAAATATGAAACACATTCATAACACACCAGGCAACAAGCAGCTCTGTTTAAAAAAAAAAACCAAAAACACGACAAGCTTGAAGCTGAGCTACAAAAAAGCCTTTTACCTTTGCCTTCACGGCCTGCCACACCCGTCTGGTGGTGGGTACGAGGGCGGCGGCGAGCCGACAGACCTCGTCAGGGAAGCCTCTTTCTGGACAGAAGTATCCCTGAGCCACGGTGCTGAAGATCTTATCGATGGAGGAGTTAGAGGGCAGCGTGCAGTTAAAGATGCAGAACTGCCTCTTGAGACGCTGAGGGATGTCATTCCGCCCGCCACCGGGGTGGATCATGGCCGCCACCAGCTGTTAAAGGTCACAGGGAAGATGCTTCACTTCCAATTTATTATTACACTGGATGAATTATATGGATAATTGTGACTGGGATATGTTGTTAAAAATATTATAGTGCCTGGTCTTTAGCTCTGGCCCGAGTAGAAAACACTTTTACCTCTTGGCTGGATTGGAATAAACGTCACAGGGAAATAAAAGGTATCCCATAAAGGGACAAAGAAAAGTGAGAAACAAAACAAATAAAGGAATACAGGGAGAAAATAAAAAAGTCTTTAGAAGCAGATTATCTTCACATAAAAAACTAAGACTTAAAATTTATTAGGAAGATAACCCATTGTATCATCTTGTTTCGAGGGGGTCCTCAACACACAACACAGGCAAATTGTTGTGCAAATAACAAAAATGCAACACATAAAACAGTCAGGAAAGGAAAAGAAAAGTACAAAAAAATAAAAGTTGTCCAGAATGAAACAAGATTGGGGCTCCCATAAAAGGATGCTGACTTCTCTTTGCTACCTGAACGTCCACCACAGTGATGAATTCCCCTGGACGATCCAAACTGTAGAAACCTCCCTGCTCCATCAGCTGGCGCACAATCTCATTGGTTACCTGAGGGGGCGGGGACAAAAACACAAACAAGCCCATTGGTTATTGGCACATTGGAAGCAATAAACTAAAAAAACATTTAAAAACGCAAAAAGGGGGGGGGGGGAAGCAAAATCCTGAAGTTAACCAATCAGAGAGACTCTGTAACCCACCTGATCCCCCCACTCGTTTATCAGGGGCATGTTGATGTCATCTATGAACACCGTCATCCTGCGCCCTGCTGGGGGCCCGTAGGTGGCGCCCACTCGTTTGTCGATGTAGCTTTCAATGGTTCTCTGGAACATTCCAGGCTGAGTGGCCGACGAGAAGTTCATCGTCTTACTGAGGTGGAGCTCCGGGTCCAGCTTGCCGGTGTGGCCCTGCAGCGGGGAGCCAGGGAGGATAAAAGCACCGCCTGACTGTTCAGCTAAAGTTGGTTTTCAGTGTTAATGAACCGACTTTTATCATGACCGTCTTGGCGGTTCCCTGCTCTCCGATCAGCAGAACAGCTTTTCTCTGCTTCATGACGGTCGTCATCAGGAAGTCCGCCCTCACGTTGTCCACGTTGGGAACAAGGATGGACGAGTATTCAGGGACGTGGTCTTTGGGGTAGACATACTCTGGGACCTGAAATAAACACAGAAATTTCGTAAAGGAGTGAAGTTTCTTTATCTCAGTCTGGACGAGATTTATTACAAACTCTTTTTTGAGGATCGATAACGAGCATAGCATAGAATCGGATGGTCCTAAGTTTGACCCAACTTTAACCCTAATGTTATGAGCAAGGACTGCACCTGACTCCTCTGTTTCTCAAAAGATCCCCTCATCTATCATATAAATTTGCTAAAAATTAAAGCCTGAGACCAAACAAGAACATTTCAGTTATTAAAATGTTCACTGAAGCCTTTTTTGTATAACTATGTAAAATGCTTCTCATCAGACATCGCCCCCTGCTGGAGATTAAATGAAACGCATTTCCATTGGCTTTATTTTTTAGACCTGAAGAGTGGTAGTAAATAAGACCAGCCTGCAGACCTTGTTGGACCAGTGCTCCCACTGTCCCTGCTCGCCGATGGTGAACTCGAAGATATTCTGGTCTTCCTGGGTTTGTGGCAGGTCCAGAGATGAACTGTGGGTCTTCAGAACAAAGAGAAATAAAAACAAACCTTTCCACTAAACTCACTGTTGTTCTACCCAACAGCAGCAAACATCACATGATCGCCTCAGGTCAACTAAATGTTTTGGAATCTGAACATCTGCAACAGGATAGTAATAACTAGATCGCCTGACTTATTGAAGATTTAACCCCAATTTGGAGGTTGTTTGGGAGCTAATATTGTAAAACATTAGACCCTAAATGCTCAAAGAAATCTACATTACTCACATAAAATTAAGAGGTATTTTGCATTTTGGAAAGATGTCACCATGAAACTAAGATGCTCTATAACCTTTATTTGTGAACTTGTAAGTTTAAGGAAAAAGAAAATCCTTTAAGAGTTCAGAATTCCAAAATACTGACTGGAGGAAAATCTGGCTCAACCCCTTTCACTTCCGTATCTCTCATAAAACAAGAGAAGAGTGCTTCTAAATCCTACATTTATCCTCCTAATGCCTACATCTCCAAAATAATAAATACAAATTATGCTTAAATATGTTTTTATACACACGTCTAAACTTAAAAGAAATCCTTCCCAAACACAGATTTTTCTCATTGAACTGAATGCATAATATGTTTTAAATGCTACTGCTAAAAAAAGTGAACTAAAACTTTCTTTGTAATGTCCCCTAGTTTTTTATTTGCAATGATGTTTTTTTCCTAACAGTATTACTGACTATAATTTTTTTCAACGGAACATCCTGACTTAATGCCACTTTATGTTCACTTATATTATAAACTATGCTGCTTAAAGTTTTGTTAAAAAACAAACTATTTGCGAACTTACAGTAACTTTACCATCTTTATGCTTTTGAATGCACCTCTTCATAACTGTGGACATTTAGACATCACCAGACCAAAATGACTCCCAGCACATGACAGTTATTCAGAAATTGGCCTTTTTTATGTTGGGGTGTGCCCCGCTGTCAGCTTTTATTCAACAAATTCTATGAAATGGAGGAATTACCCCCGCGCGATATAACAGAGGAGAGGGAACCTTTTACTCGTTCTGTAAATTTCATCCAGAAGCTGAATATCCCAAACTTATTGTGGGCCGTGTACATGACAAACGGCGTGGAGACGTCATCCTCAACGGGACTCAGAAGCATAAATTCACCCACTTTCACGAAAGCCTCCATCTTGGCTCTGTCGTCCAGCTCCAGCAGCGCACCGAGGGACCACATGACCGCGAAAACAAACAGCCGACCCACGTTTCCATGATAACCCTGCTTCTCCTCTGCTGCAGGAAGCAAACCCTGAACACACACATGGAAAATTTCCCAAGTAAAATACATAAATAATTTATTTTAATGCAGCATCTTCACATGAGCAACAATCCCTGACCTGCAGCAGGTCAATAGTCTGTCTGATGTACATGCAGTCCAGCAGCTGCATCTTAGGACACACAGCAGTGGAGACAAAGTCCAGCAAGTCCTGCAGAAGGAGGAAAACCAGATCATCATTTCCTCTCCTGAGTGGGTTTATGTCATGTATGTGCGACTCGGTTTGTGGTCCGGGGGAATTCATGTTTTTTTTTTTTTAATCATTTTTAATGGATAGCACTTTGCATTGAGATTTACCGACTGTATGCAACAAAGGTTTAAATTCAGAGATAGCTGCTATAATCTAAGAGGAACTCATGTTTATCAAAAAAGTAAAGTTAGAGCAGATACTGTACATCTCAGTCAGAGGTGCAGATGTATGAAACAGCCTGGATGATGCATTGACAAGCTCTACATCAGTTAAAGCGTTTAAAACAATGTTTACATGTAATCAGCTGTACAGTCTTTGAATCTAACATATAATCTCTTATTTGTAGGGATTTAACGATTCACTCAAGCCAAGACTCGATTCTCACTTTTAACATCTCGATTCCAATTTCTTACGATTTTTTTCCAACAAAATCAATTTTAGTTATTTTATGGCCAAATGAATTGTCTTTTTCTTATAATTTTCGTTTTCTCCCTTGTTTAAAACTGTGAATTTCTATTGCCTGTTGTACTAACAAAACACAAATCGATTTTCCTTTTTTCTACATCGATTGCCATCTAAATGATTTAAATCAATTTTAATATCTATTTTCGATGTATCGTCACATCCCTATTAATTTGTTTTGTCTTATTTCTGAAAAAAGAATTAAATCATTTGTGCAGAATCAAAAGAAGAAATGTGTGTATGACTATCAAGAATTTATTACTTACAAATAATTTTGTTCTCGTCATGCTAATCATTGAAATAGCTGCAAGCTTGCTGCTTTAAGTTGTAACCAAGATGTAACAGGGTTTGGCTTTAATAAGTGTTTCACTTCAGCCAAAACCCCTTTCAGTCATTGTTTTGGTTTCGAACTCATGTTGGATTAACTGACTGAAATAAATAATATAATTTGTTCTCCATTATTTTTCTATCTGGAAAATACATCATAATATGATGATAAATTACTAGAACAAAACATTCTTACACAAAAGTAAAACATTTAAGAACTACATTCTATTTCTAAAAGGTAACCTTCACTTTTATGGAAACCATTTTACTGGTCACCACGGTTAACAAATGATGTAAGATATTGCCAGATAAGGTTGGCAAAGATCCTTCTATGTTAAGCAAAAATATCTTAAATAATCTGGAAATGGTGTTTCTGCTCCTCTTCCTCGCCTGGTAGCAGCAGTGGAAGCAGCGCCTCAGAGCCGCCGCCTGCTGCTCTGGCAGCGTCTGTAACCAGGCCTGCAGGATGGGGCTCCAGCTGAGCACAGAGGAGCTCATGAACACCATCCCGTTCCTGGACACGGTGGCTGGAGACGCGTTGTCAATGTTGTGAGGTTCAAAGACGATCTGGAGGCAGAAAAACAAATAATTCGTCTTTATTTATTGCTCTGTTTACCTCCACAGATCTGAGCTGTGATTGTTTCACCCTACATAAAAACCCTTCTGTGTTGTTGTCACCTTGCAGCAGGGAGCCATGGGGATTCGGTCTCCGTTCGCCAGAGTCAAAGTTTTATTATCATCTAAGACTGAGTTTAAATTCTCAATCCAGATGGCATCCACTGGACCATCCAGTACGATCCAGATGTTCTCCCCCTGAAAAGCACACAACATACACACACAGGTACCATAATCTGCACAGGTAACAGGTGATAACGTTCATTTACCTTCTTGGCTTTGAGGGTTTTCCTCCACAGGGTGGAGAAGATGCCGTCCGTCCAGTCGTTGGTGGAGACGTCCAGCGTCCCGAACATCTGCACGGCCGTGATGGCTTTGGGATTCATCCTCATCTCCCGGTGGGGGGAGCCGCATTCAGACATGGCTTTCATCAGCGTGTGGATGCAGGTCGTCTTCCCTGCACCGCTGGGACCCAGCGCCATCATTCCTGCACAAGTTGAAGCTGCAAATGAGCTCAGCTGGATGAAAGCCATAGATACAGCCTTTATACACTCTGACGGATCAAATGGGACTACTGATGATGGATGTCACAGTTATATGGCAGAATTCTTTACCTGGATTAATGTAAAGTTCTCAGAAAAAGATGTCATGCAGTTGTAGAGGTAAGGAAAACCAAATGGCTTCATTTAATGGCCTCATTCAGAACAGATTTCCAAGGATTGTTCAGAGACAACAAACGTTTAGTACTTAACACTGAGATGGTCACTGCAAAAACTTACTGAGTGCATTTTTTTATTTTCAGTCAAAATATCATATCTTGGTTAATACAAGATACAATCAGGTATAAAGTAACATTTCAGTGAAATACAGGAATTTGTTTTAAATATTGGGGAAATACTACAAACTTATGAGACACAAAACTTCACAATACTAAAAATATAGCAAAGAACAACTTTTTCCAGCTCATTTCAAGATCTTTCAAGAACTTCCAGAGCCAATAAGGAGATTTTGCCATCAGAAGATTGATGTCTTTGGAGGATTTTAGAATTTAAAAGGGTGAACCGTACCATGTCGGACTCTCTGAGTCTCATAGAGTTGGACTAGTTTGAGGATCCAGGGAGGATGAGGGATCAGACCGGCCTGCTGAGCCTGTTTAAGGATGGACGCCTCCAAGTCTGGATAACCAGCTTTATCCAAAACTACAGAGCAGGGAGGAGAGGAGAGGGAAATCTGGTTTTCAAAATACATAACCCTTTAACTGTCACACTAGGAAAAGCACAAGAGAAATATTTCTTTGTAGTTTTCCTTGTTCATTGAATAAGAAAAATATGAATAAATGTTTTTTTAGCAAAAAGTTGAGATAAATTTTTGAAACAGCAAAAGGATTAAAAAAACCTTCCTTTTAGTATTACATTCCCAAATCAACTGGTAAAGACAGTTGAGGTGGGTTATTTAATCAATTCTTTACTAACATTTCCTGATAATCACTGAAAAACATGCTCTACCAAGTGGGATAAACAACCTGTCTGTAACTCTTTGTGACAGAGATAAACCTACCGATGCCTGGAAACAGATCATTGATCAGACTCATGAACAGCGGCTCATCCTCATCCACCTACAGAGAAAAGGTTGTTCCTTAGATAAGATGGAAATCTGAAAGTTCTGCTGAAACAAATGTCTGAATTCAATCTAAGGAGCCATAAAATCTCTGCAGATGATTAAACTCGCCAGTTTGGACAGGTTCATGTCTCTCAGCACTCTCATCACCACGGTCTTCTCCGGCTCGGATGGGTTGGATCTCTTCACCGCTCCCAGCGTCCTCAAAACGGACAAAATGTTCCTCAGACCAAAATCATAATGAACCTGGAGGAGGAGGAGCAAACACAGGAGACAAAAACAGGACAGCAGGTGAGATTTTCTGCAGAAAAGAGTGGAACAGGCCGGAGTTTACTTCCAGGAATAATCCCACCTGTTTGGAGAGCTGCTCCTCACACAGTTTGTAGAGAGTGTAGAACTTTCTGCTGAGGACCTGGTTCTCACGGAAACCAGCACTTGCCAGTTTAACCCTCATGATGATGGCTCGGTCGGGGACCATCATGGCCACCGTGCGGAACTGGATCTTCAGGTTCTCCGGCAGTTCTTGGCGTCCGGCGTAACCAGGGTTCTGGAGGAGAAAAAGGTTCCTCGTAACGCCTGGAACTTGATGGTCGATCTGTTCTAGACCTCTGGTTCTGAGGTAGATCAATCCCTGAACACTATACACTCCTCCTTTACAACGTCCCCCTCCCATAAAAAGACCATCAGATATAAATCCCAGATCGGTTCAGGTCCAGAATACCTCTGTGAAATTGTTCAGAGAATATAATTGTAATTCTTACAGCTTTAAATCCAAACACTCAGGTGAACGAGTTCAGACTAAGCATGCAAGTGGAGATGAAACTTTAAAAAACTTGACGCTTAAATCCAGGTTAAAACATTTTTTATTTAATGCATGTATGAATGAAATCTGCAGCATAACTGAACTCATCTTGCTTTTATTTTATCGTAATTTTGCCTTTTTTTTTGCCCTTTACTATTTTTTTATGCCTTCTTTGCACCATCTGTAAAACTTTTAATTAGTGCTGTCAGTCGATTAAAATTTTTAATTGTGATTAATTGCAAGAGGGTTAAAGTTAACTCTCTATTTGCATATTATTAGCATTATTTAAAAAAAATCCTTTATCTTAATTAATTATATCTTTTAACAGGATATTTGTTTAGTTTTTTGATGTTGCAGCTGTCTTTATGTGAGGTATACTGTGAGAGTTGTGATTTCCAAGCTAACTTGAATGTATCGCAGTGCTGCAGGGCATTCTGTCTGACAACACAAGTTTAAGAAGCGCCGCACACGCTTATTTTTTGCCTCACAAGGTGAAAAAATATCAAACATGTTTGATTTTTGCCTCATAAGGAGGAAAACTCGCCGAAAATGAGGCGCACACGGCAAGCTTCCTGCTGAGCAAACGGTCTCGAGTAATTCAGCTCAGCAGATAGCTCTCGTGTGCAGCAGGCTTAAGTTTCCTTTCTTTTCTCGCGATCACAACTCACCGCACACGGAGTTGACGAGTTGTTTGCAAAATCATGGAGAAAAACTATAAAGGGCTGGCCCAAATGGAGCGATTCACACCATTAAAATGGATTTAAGTTAATGCCATTAATAACATGTTCAACTGACAGCACTACTTTTAATGTTTTATTTACAGCACGTTGAATCATCTTTTAAATTACATGTGATCTACAAAGAAACTTGCCTTCCTTTAATTAGCAGTAAAGACAGATCTGAGCCATTTAATGATCATCACTGCTGAGTCTTTGATGGTGAAACAATCTGATAATTTCTAGAAAACTTCTTTGTTAATATTTGCAGAGTACGAATTGAAGTTAACATGTTAGGAGAGTTTCAGTCTGTCATTGGTTTCTGACTCCAAAGTAGTTCAGATCTAGAAGAATAATTTTTTCTAAAAGGAGTTTTAGTTTTTCAAATTTAGTTTTATGGTTCCTAGTGTCCCCTTATGGAGTTGTCAGCCTCCTGTTTCAGATGTTTGACTCTAATTCATCAGGTTTCAAACAGAATTTCTTCTCCCAAACATGAAGAAGATCACTTGAAACGTCTCACAGATTCGAGTTAGAACAGTTCTTCATTCAGAGTGAATCATAAACTTCTACAATGCAACTAAACAGTCTCTGACAAGAATTTGTTTTGTTTTTAGAACTTTCTGATTTTGTTTTGGGTGCATTTTGGGACAGTATGTATGTCTGTAAAACGAAAACAACTGGATCCATCATTCCAGTTACCATGGTGAGGAAGATGCCAAACTCGGGGTCCATGTTGACCTCGTCCCCGTCGGTGAACACAAACTGCTTCTTCTTGTTTTTCTTGCACTGCAGGACGATGTAGATCTGCTGGGCAGCGACAGAAAGCACCGGCAGCTCGATGCGGTTGAACTCATCAAAGCAGCCCCAGGCTCCGGACTGGGCCAGACCTGCAGAAATACAATCTTCATGAAAAACCTGCAGCAACACAGGGGGACAGTTTGTCTTTGTACATGAAGGTGTTTAGAAAAAAATGTGACTCAATGTAAATATTATCCTTTAAAAATGTTTGCATTTTGTTTGTATACTGAATTAACTCCATGTTCAGCTTTCACACAGATTATGTCAAATCCAAAATGTAAAAAACCACAGTAATTCTGTAAAAAAAAACCAGGATTTCCTTTCTCAATATTCACTAACCTCCATGTTACTCATGGATTGCTCCTTATATGACATATTGCATCAAATTTTTGGGGGGGAAGACATAAAAACAAGGACAAAATCAATATTTTTATAGTAAAAGTAAGCTATAAGCATTTACAGTAACAATCCTTACTGCCAGTAAACTAACTGACTTTTTGTCTAAAAATTCTGAAATTCAGAGGCTTAGTTAATTTTATTACAGTTCAAACCATGTATAAAGGCAAAAAACGAACTTCTGCCCCACCATATCCAAAACCTTTTCAAAATCAAAGAATGAACATGAGAGGAACTTCGTTATTTGGTAAACTAAGGACTCAAACTACAGTAAAAAAAATTAATAATTGTGTGTCTCTGTGAAAGGAGCAAACATCTGGAACAACTGTCCGGGTAATATCAGATTATGTTGCACTCTGAGTTTTAAGAGACTTTATAAAAATATTATAATTGATTTTAATAGTAAAGAAGTCTAAGTTTACTGATTTACTGAGGTTGTATACTGAGACAAATTTGTAAATGTTTGTTAAATTTTTTGAGTTGAAGGGGAAAGGTGTGTATAAGCTTTTGCTTCTACCTAAGCCCTTTTGGTTACATACGTAGGTCAACTGATTTCTAAGGTGTACTGATTTCAGTGAAAGGTCAAATAAACTTCATTCATTCATTAGGTGGGATGATATGATTTCCTCCTGATTCGATTCCTTTACAATTTTTTGGGTGCCAATTCAATTCAGATTGCAATCCTCATGATTCTTGGATATTGCAGATTTTTGTGAAGAATAATTTTTTTCTCTTAATTTCAGTTAGGAAAAAACACAGTAGTCAGACCAACATTCTGCTACTAAAATGCCCCAAAATACAAGTAAAAAAAGATAAATAAAAATAATAGAAATTAAAATTAATATTTTATAATAATTATTATTTAAAAATTATTTTTAAAAAATGCATTTTAATTAGAAAAAAAGATTTTTTTACATAAAGAATCGATTTTAAAATTGTGAATTAAAAAATATTCGATTTTTTTAACAAAAAGAAAAAGGATTTTAATTGTAAAAATTAAAAAATGCTGGTATTCGAATTAATTTTCCCACCCCTATCATTCATTCACCTTTATAAATCCGTCCAAGTCCTCTGTAGTCCATCTGGTCTGAACAGTTGAAAACCACCACGTATTTCCCCAGACAGCGACCCATGTCTTTAGTGGTCTCCGTTTTACCTGGAAACACAAACACACACAGACACACACGGACACACACAGACACACACACCAGATCAAAGTTAAGGCAACACCTTGTCCCTGAGCCGTTTCTGCAGCCGAACCACTTGGTACCTGTTCCTGCTGGACCAGCTGGAGCTCCACCCAAACTCATCCCCAGAGCCTGGGATAGAGTGATGTAACACCTGGACAGATGTTCAGCATGTAAAAGTTCTGACTGACCCCCGAAGGCATCGTCTGAGTGACCAAATCAGGTGTTGCAGTACCTGTCCGTCAGCGGCGTGATGACCAGCCTGTCCGTGCAGCCCAGGTATTCGTTGCAGTAGGTGAACTCCACGTCCGTGATCTGGATGACGCACCTGTCCGTCTCCTCCAGGAAGTAAAACCTCGACTGTTTCTGCCACTCAAAGTCAGACGGAGTTCGTACGTTTAGTTGCACCTGATGAGGAGATGAGGTGAGCTGCTTTAATCTAGATCAAACCGGTTTAAGGCGTCCTTCCCTTCGTTCACCCACCAGCTCGTCAAAGATGTCCCTCTGGTGGACGTGAATGGTGATCAGCGTTTCGTACTTGGTCCTCTCATTCCTGCTCAGCTCCATGGTTGTCATGTCGATGAGCTCGTTGAGGAGGTCCAGAAACTTCTGATTGGTTGTATGCATGATCTTGTGAGCCAATCACATGGAGGTGGGTTAGTAAGGCGGGATCATAGCATTATAAAGTTCTGATTTTAAATTTAAAAAACACCTTTTTGTCAGATTTGCTGAGGACAAGTGCTTCTTGTGCATCCCGGGTCCAGATCATCTGGATTCCCAGAAGGCCAACTTGAGCCGGGAACGCCGACTGGAATTCCAGCAGCTTCCACTCGGAGTCACTGATGGCGAGGTAGGCCTGACGGATGATGCTGTGGAGGGTCTGCCTCACCCCTGAGAGCAGCTGTCCCAGCCACTCCTCCACATTTCCCTGTTATCATTTATTTTTATTAATAATAATTATGATCATAATTTATTATTATTATTTATTATTATTAAAAATAATAATACAAATTATATATTTATATATATTTATATATATATATATCATTATTAATATAATGTATTATATAATGATATAAATATACAAATATAAAATAAAACATAAAATATTATTATTAATAATAATAAATAATATTGTTAACAACAACAATAATAACAATAATAATAATAATAAATTAAATTCAATCAAAGGCTGAAAAGATTTCGTCAGGTAGTATGTGTTTACCTGTGCCAGGACAGGCTGACTCAGCTGCACAGATTCTCCTTCTTGGGACTGAAAACAGACCATCTGGTCATAGATTTTCTCACTGAAAACCACTCGGTTAACGTTGTCAAACAGACTGAGCAGATGAATCTGACACAAACAGAGAAAGGTTTGAGCTCGAAGATGGCTTCAGGTAAAAACAATCTGATGTATTGAAGGTGGGTTTGAGCCGTGGGTCACCTGAGTCTCACCTGTATGGTGTGAGAGTCGGAGGCCTGGCCCAGAATCTCGAGCAGGGCGGGGTCAGACACAAAGAAGAAGCGAGGGAACACCAAGCGTTTCTTCTCTAAGTAACCAGACAGAGACTTCTGACAGAGTTCCAACTGCTCCAGCAGGTGAGGGAGTAACTGAGAGAGGAAGAGGAGGAGGATGAAGAGGAGAGAGGATGACAGAGAGGACAACGACGGCTGAAAGCTGCACCTGGCTGAGCGTCTCGTCTCCCACGCAGCACTGCACCACGTTAGGAATGTCGTGTGCTCGCTGCATGATCCTCTGCCATGACTTGTCAATGTTCTGGAAACGTTTGGCCTCCTGGAGGAGGAAAACACATTTCTTTAACTTTAGACTACAGTTTTAAAAAGGTGGGAACCATTTCTGGTCCTCTATGACCTGAGGGAGCTGCTTGGCAATGTCTCCGCCCACAAACACAGCCTCCAGGTAGATCCAGAGGTTCTGCACCGACCACCACTTCTCCATGATCTCTGAGGTGTTGGAGAGTTTCTGGACCCACAGCTGGATGGAGGCTTTGAAGGGAGCGTTGTACCTGCAGACATGTTCATCCATACTACCAAATGTTCTGGTTTTTTCTTCTCTCTCTGATCTTGGGGTTTGATTTTCCCTTAATTTCCTCCTTTTTCCTTTGTTTCTTTAAAACAAACTCCATCCTTCTCCCATTTTAATTGTGGGGGGGGGGGAGAGGGGGGGGGGGGGGGGGGGGGGGGGGGGGGGGGGGGGGGGGGGGGGGCGGGG
>JBBBVT010000019.1:18506440-18528503 GCA_037177035.1 Craterocephalus eyresii | reverse complement strand
TGTGAAGAGTGTTTCTTTTACTCAGGGAGAAGCCCAGAATTTTTCCCCACTAACCAAGGACCTCACCTCTTTTTCCCATTTTAACTGTGACCCCCCCCCCCCCCCCCCCACCTGTTGCTCAGCAGTGACGCCAGCACCATCAGACTGTCCTCCATCATGGAGATTTTCTCGGCCGTCTTGGTTCCTCTCAGCAGCAGTTCTCCTCGCGTCCTGAAGGGGGCGAAGCTGAGCGTCTGTGCGCTCCACTCGGCCATGACGTCCTTCAGTTTGGCCTCGATGTCGCGCTCCTTCACCGCGCTGATGCAAACGTCCTGATCCAAACAGGACAAAGATCTAAGTTATTCTTCCTTCCAATGTTGTTTGTTACTATTTATTTCTTTTAAATCATAAAATTACTTTTCCATATTGATCATTTCTACTATTTAATTAGTCACAAAGTTTCAGGGGTATATTTTATGTTCAGATTAAGTCTTACTTATTATAACTTTAATATAAAGTCATCTAACATCTTATGTCAAATGTCAATTATAATTCAATAATTATCCTTATGATTTAATAATTAGCATATTTTCACTGCCATAATTAATAAAGTTCTTTTTTTTTATTGATTCTTGGACATTTCACTGTTAAACCCATTGCTCTCTAGATGCTGTAAGTAATCTTTATCATTTTAAAATATTTTAATGGCCTTTTACACAAAACCTTTACAGTATGAACATGTTGGCTGACATATATAATCCATATTATTGTTCATTTTTATATATAAAATACATACATTTTTTATTTTACTGTATCTAACTTTTGTTTTATGAGGTTTAACTCATCGGTATATGGGGTCTCATTACTAAAAGTAACTTATGCACAAATGCATCCAAAAAAGTAGCTATAGACAGCTACAGAAGTACAAAAGCTACAGAAGCTACAGCTACAAAGAAGCTACAGAACTATGCATATACTAAAAAAAAGTGGATTTAAAAGAAGCTAAAAACAGGAACAAGACTTTTGCGCTTTTTTCAGTGACCCCCTCCCCCCGCGGGATGAAAACACTTGAGTTCCTTTTGTAATGAATCTTTTAAAACACATGAAGAATCAGCTGCTTACAGAAAGGGATGTAAAATTGTTTGCTCAGACAAACATCTCTGACTGAATGGATAAATTATCACCTCTATCTCCTCTTTGTACTTCAGCAGCGGAGCCTCCATGATGTTTCTGAGGGAGAAACTCTCTGATTCCACCTGGAAGCTGTGGCCGGTCAGATCACTGAGACGAGTCCAGTGTCTGCGCAGCATCGCCTGAACAAAAAGTCCACCGGTCAGAAAATGTATCTTCACTTGTGCAGAATGATGAGTAAGTCCAGCTGTGCTATATACCTTGTTGGCCATCATGTTCAGCAAAGGACACGTCTCAGAGAAGTCATCGATTGTTTTCTTCAGATCTCTGAAGGCCTGCCACTCCTTCAGCGCCTTCGGGAGCTTCCTGATCCTGAAAGAGGCGCAGCTAAACCTCACTGACGTCTTTACTGAAACTTTTTCAGCTGATTGGCTCAGATATAGTTACAAACTGGACTAAGATGCTAAAAATGACCAGCAAAGTCAGAAAATCCTTCTGCTTCACCTGCTCTGGAAGTCCTGCAGCTCCGTGTTGATCTTCTCGATGTTGAGGTCAGTCCACAGGGCGTCATAGTAACCGGCGACGCTATCGATGACGGCGCTGTACAAACTGTAGAGTTTGGACAACAGGGACAGCTCCCTCCTGATCCTCTGCAGCTCCGGATACTCTGCAGGGAGGAGGGGGATGGTTAGGATGAATGAACAGGAGGAAGGTGTGGGTCAGTCGTTCGAACCGTTAACGGGGAGTCCGAACATCCGCTCTCCTCTGGAGTAGGTGACGTATTTCCTCCACAGCTGATCAAACTTGGCTTGGAAACTCTGCAGCCGCTCACTGGCCTCAGCTGGAGACACTCCCTCCACACCGGGGCCCCTGCATGCACACACACATACACCTTTTACTTTCTGCACATGCTCAGTAGGGCTGCGCGATATTAATCTGTTTTTTATATCTCGATAATTCTTTCCTTTATCAGGATATATATCTCAATATAGTTGTTTTTGGACAAGTAAACAAAAAGATGGTTCAAATTAAGAGCCTTGAGTGCTATAAATGCACCTTTATTAATGATCAGAAGTACATGTGCATTACAATATTTGACTGAAATTAAAATAAATATGCATTGAAATAATAAAAAATACTTTTCAATGACTATAACAAGGATAGAGTTGTGCAAAATGCTAAAAAAAAAAAAGAGGTATTTTGAACTCAAAACAAGATAATTTGATATAAACGATCAATAAAAAAACTCAATATATCTAAAAATCTCGATATACAGTATGTCCCAGCCCTAATGCTAATTTTCATCCGGACCTTCGTGTTGCGGAGGCGTTTACCTGTGGTCGTAGTCGCTGCAGAAATTCTGAGCGCAGCTCTGGAAGCTCTGCACCGAGGCCAGCAGGTCAGCCTTCATGCTGGGCTCCATCTTCACCAGAGTGTCCTGGATCTGCCTCGCCTGAAACACAACACACACACACACATGTCTGCATCTCTGCATGCCAGGACCATCAGCGTACTCCTTCACTGTTTCTCACCAGAGCGTTGAGGTTCTTCCAGGCGTACGCCAGCCCGTCCACACGCTCAGCGCTCCCGTCGATGAAGAGCAGCTGGTGCTTCTGCAGCAGAGCGAAGGATTCCTCCACGGGCCCGATGGTGCTGTCAATGCGGACCTCCGCATCCCGAACCTGCAGAACAAAAGAGGAAAAGATGAATAGAGAAAACTGGGAGCAGGCAGCCAATCAGACACTGGCTGACCTCTCTGAGGGCCGTCATTGCTTCCTGAACATCCTCCAGGTCTGTGATTGGACGCTGCAGCCGCTTCGTCAGACCGTCCACGAATGAGAAGACGCCGTTCATGCTGGCGGACGCACTCTGGTTGAGCGCCGCGCCGAAGCTTCGTTTCCAGAGACGACATTCCTGGGCGAGCGCCAACTTCAGCTGCTCGGTGTCAAACTGTATGGAACCCACCAGCCGGGCCGCCGGCAGCTCCGAGATCTGCTCCTCCAGCTGCTGCAGGAGCGAAAAAGCATCACAGATAACTCATATTCCAGCTCAGGTTTAAGCTCTGATCCTTACAGAGTCGGAAAGGTTTAAAATATTGATGAAAATCTCATAAAACAGAGTTACAAAAGCAAAAACGCCCAGATCCGTCCAGGTTTGAACTCTTCTACATCTTTATTGTATCTGCTTCCAAAAAAGAAAAGATGCTCATAAAGATGCTGATTAATTCCATTTCTCTATAAGCCAGAAACAGCTCTAACGAATTGTTTCATTAGTTGAAAGAAAACTGACTAAAGTTTGGTTTAAAGTCTGCTAACCTTGCAAAGTTTAACATGTCTTTGTCACTTTCAAGTAGCTTTGAAAGCAATAAAGCAAATAAATTTGACTGACGGTCACTTATTAAACTTCTAAAGAGGCATGAGGCAAAACATCAAAGTTTATTAACATAGACACAGACCATTATCACATTCCCACAATCAACTGCAGGCTTTTATACCCTCCAGTTGCAGGTAATTAACTGGAAAAACCCATTGAGGTGGGGCTAGAATACAATAAATATAAAATATCAACCAGAATAGCTATTTAACAACATACCAACAACACATAAGGAATAAATATTTACTTACATACAATACCCAAACATAATTCAGTAACTCACATTTCATCATATTTCCAGTACACAGTATCCATATCTCAACTATTTCCCCCTCCTCATTAACATGGTCTGCCCCAACAGCTTTTAAGCAGGTAAGTCAGCCTACTTCCCTCTTTTACATCAATGCAGACATCAAGGTAAATACTGCAACCATGCTGAACATATTTTACACCTTATCAGAACTGAAAAAGGTAGCATTATGTTTGTTAACTCTACTGCTTCTAAATCAAGTTTTCATTTACACATGTAGGATGGCCTTCATTCTTCAATAAACTATAATTTCATCTGTGTCTTCATTTACTAATCAATCAATATAGATTTGCTTACTAATATAGCAAAAGTGGTGATTGAACCACCAGTCTCCATCACAGAAACGATTCAGAATCTTGACAAACGAGAATCTCAACGATTTTTTTTGTAACCTGACTATCCCCATGATGTAACGGTTCTGATGTTCATGAGTTCATGTGCAGCTATGCATCCCCACACATTAAACCGTCTTTCACCTCCGTATCACAGAGAGTGTGAACTTTTCCACCAACATGAGCTCCAGAAGCTTTTCTATTAGTGAAGGTGGACTCAGGTTGTCTGGAATGTGTGAAGCTTGGTAATAAAAGAGCTACTGGTTCACCAGCTCTTTTATTACCAAGCTTCACACATAGATGCTGCCGTATCATCAAAATGGGTCAAATTCCCGACTTCCCTCTGTCATCAGGGACAACACATCTCTACCTACAGCTGGGAACGTCTGTATCTGGATAAATGATCATTCTGCTCTTCTGGGGGCAATCAGAGTTACAGCTGACTGGTTTTTATTCAGAAATGCAGATGAACTCACAGAGTAGAAGCAGATCTGAGAGCTGAAATCCGTCAGGGAGGGGTCGGACTGCAGGAAGGCTTTCACCTGCTCCTCTGGGTCCTGAACACACATCTGTTACTGCAGCTCAACAACAGCCATCATTCAAACACATACAAACACACACAGAAACACACACCTGGTTCCAGAGAGCAGAGAAGAGGCAGAAGTCATTCAGAGCATCGGTAGCCGGAGCCTTTAGAGACAACACGATGGTGCTGAGCTGCATCACCAGCCTGCTCCAAACACAGCAACACAATAAGGGTTGATGACATGATGAAGTTTCTACATCATTGGAGCTCAAGTCTGGTCCTCAAGATCTACTTTCCTGCAGTTTTTAGATGCCCTTCTCCAACTCAGCCGAATCAAACAGTTGAATTCCCTCAGCCTCTTGTCATTCAGCTCTGCAGAGGACTGGTACCGAGCCATTTATTTGATTCAGGTGTGCTGGTGAAGGGATGCATCTGAAAGTTCCAGGATAGTAGATCTCGAGGACGAGACTTGGGCACTCCTGCTAAAAGGAAAAGTGGGACAGCGAAGGATTCTTCATGGTTTTGGAGGAGAATTGATGGTTGAGGTTTAACAGCAGAGATACGAGCTTTGCTCCCTTAGCTATGGACAAAAAAACAACAAAAAATTTACATTTTCAAGTTGCAATTTCAACAACGAATGTGGGTATAAACTCCAGACTGGGCTTTGTTTGGTGAATATGTAAACAATTGAGGGAAATGTTAGAGAGGGACGGCTCTTACATGCAGAACTTGGTTCATTTTAATGAAGAAGAAAATGTTATGTTTAGTTTAATAAGAAAGGAGCCTGATTATGGATTTTCTAATCATTACCACTGGATTTCTGAAATAAAATTTTTTACTAATAAAATAAAGTCTTTGCAACATAAATCCTTTAGAGTGGATCATTTAATCCTCTTTTATGTTACTTTTAAAACATGATGTAATAAAAACCTCTGAATTGTTGCTTCAGACCAAATATTTGTGCTTGTATCTGATTCTCTAGTCGAAGAGAAAGAGACAGTCTGAGGTTTTAATTTCAGTCCGCAGCTCTTGCAGGTTTTATAATTTCTTCACTAAATTGGTTTGTTGCAACAGAATCCTTCATTTCGTCGTTTTTTAAAAACGTTAGCTCTGTTTCAGAGTTTAATAGGATGCAGGTTACAAATGTCTGTTGTTTTATGACCAATTTTATAAACTTTTACTTCTACCCTTTCTTCAGAAGGCATGTTTGAACGAAAGTTTCGGATTAAGGTTTGATTTAACCTGATGAAACACCAGATGAAGGCCAGAACTTTGTGATCTTAGGTCTTCTTTTTATGGAGGTGGTGATAAAACAAAAAGTCAGACTGACTTTGAGACGTCTTTTTGTTCGGCCAGCTGTCGGCCCAGAGGTCGCAGCGCTCCTGGTTTCACTGGGATCTCGTCTCCTGCATCTCGAACCGCCGCCTGCTCCAGCTGACAAAGAGGGAAGGTAAAATGTTATCATCTTAAAATGAGATCACATTTACTTTGCTTCCATCTATAGTCCTATTCCTTTGATGCAGTGTGAACGGAAATCGAACTTTAGCTAAAGCAGACTGTGGTCCGCCTGAAAGCCGGGGGTCTCAGTTCACTGGCAAACGGACTTCTGGTCGACCAGAAGGAAAGAGATATACTCCAATAGCAACAAACCATCGAGGAGGAGGAAGGGAGGCAAAGAATTGTTTGGATAAAAGGAAAATAAAGCCAACGGTGTGTTCAGCACACCACAGTTAAATTATGAACCCAAGGAAAAGCTGACAGAATCTGATCCGTTGAGATCCTATATATTATTAGGGGTCCAAAGATGCACAAAATTTACAGTTTGGTTCAATACTTAAGTGTCACAGTTCCATATTTTCTAAATACAAAAAACTTTTTAAAACTTTTAAAATAATTACAAACATTTGGTGAAACACTTAGTAGTTTTTTTAATCCAATGTTGTAATCTCTCAAAATTAACAGATGGTCTTCAGATATTTCATCACCAACATAATAAAAACAAAAATGACAGAAAATATTACGTTAAGACGATTCCTGCTTCAGTGATACATGCTGGAGGAGCTCTGTGGAGCAGCGAAGCTCAGATTTACTGAGTTTTCAACCCTGAACGCATCGTCAGAGGACAAGTTCATAAAAAAAATCTGTATCTTTCAGGTTTTCTAAACTTCATATTTAATGTGATTGTGTTGTTCTGTTTTATTCAATTCCATCATTTCCACAAAATGACGAAAAAATAGAAGAAAAACAAAGAAAAAAGAAAACCCACACAAGGGATGGGAATGAGTAATCAATTGTATTATCTTTTAATTGATTAATCAAATTCATCTTTAGACTGGTGCTGAAGCTGAACATAAACACAGACATTCCAGTGTAACCAATGAATGAATCCCATTTAACCGCCACAAGAGTCCTTCATCTTGTTATAAAAATCTTAAGGAAACATGCACGTTTTTTTCTCCTTCCATTTAATTTAAATACAGGCAATAAATATTGAATTTTAAAATAGAAATATAAATGATTAATTGATAATCAATCGTTAATTCTCCTGATAATCGATTTAGAAAGTTTAATAGAATGCCCATCCCTCATCCAGACCCGCTCCGGATTTCTTCTTCCTGCTTTTTCATTATTGTTGTTTAGGGTATTAAGGATGTTTTGGAAATTACTGGCATCTAGCGAGCGAGCTGTGGTGTTGCCCAGCCGGTTCGTGCTGCTTCAGTTTGAACACAAAGCAAAGACATCAGAAATCCCCACCCAATGGGACGAGTCTCCGGACCATCCTGATGCGAATGACGCTTAAAATCTTGTTGTGCAGCCTGAAAACGACTCACCTGCTGCTGTCTGGACTGCAGCTGGCAGTATGTCCACAGAGGGACATCTCTGGCTGCAGACAACAGGACGGTCACCAGCTTATTTACTGTCGCCTGAAACAAACCAAACACGTTCGTGGTAAGTAAAAACACCACAGGAAGGAGATTCCATGACGCTCCTGTCATACAGAAATACCTGAATTTCTTCTAGACTGGGTCTGAGGACGATGTTGGGGATGGAGAGCTGGATGGAGGCTCTGAGGAGTGGATGAGGAGCAAACTGACTGCTGTAGGAGGAAGAGGAGGGAAGCTGGTGTTTGGACACATGAAGTCTTCTCCTCAGAGCATCCAGGGAGGATTTAGTGGCTGAGAGAACAAACAAAGCAGGAAGTTTAAAGCAAAAAGCGAGGACAGAATTAGGAGCAGCGTGGAAAAATGAACACAAGGAAGAAAACAACCGACCTGCGACCAGAGCTTCGGTGTTGCGATGCCAAAGCTGACCAATCAGATTGTAGAAGCGACAAGGCAGACAGGACAGGCAGCGGGTCTTCTGTTTGGAGTCTGGATGGAGACACTGGAAGGACCCCTGCAAGGAAACAGGAAACATGTTTGTGATGTTTCAGACTAAAAGCTCTTCCTGTGTGTGTGTGTGTGTGTGTGTGTGTGTGTGTTTTACCTCCAGGTTGACCATCTCTGTTGCCTTCATCTTCCTCTTTATCTCATCAATCAGCTCAAACACGGATTTCTCCACCTGCTGACTCTGACTGCACACAAACAGCAACAGAGTTTATTTCATTATCATCCCTTTTCATTTCACCAGGTGAACATATATGTCCATACATTCATTTAGATGTGGTTCCCATATCATCCTAAATTTCCCTTTGCACATCCTACACCCCCCCTCACTGTAAAACCTACTTTTACTCATTGGCCTTGATCACAGATGAAAAACTTCATCTTATTTTGTTTTTATTGTTTTGACCTGCTTTGATACTTTCATTAATTTCAATTAATTTAAATATTTTCATGTTATCTTATTCATCTTGGTTGTAAAGTACTTTACTTTTTCAGCTGAAGTTGATGTTAACATTTTAAAGTTAAACACTAAAAAAGCAGGAGAATTTTTCCTTTTGTTTTGGACAATAAAAACATGAATAAAAAAGTTTTTAGGAAATGGTTGAGATAAAAGTTAATAATAAAGAAACAATAGTGGGATAAACAACTTTCTTTTGGTATTGCATACCCAGCAAGTTTATTTCCACACATTCTTACTAATATTTATTATAGTCACAGAAAAAATTAAAGCCAGCCTTAAAAAACTTCTTCATGATAATTATTTTATGATATTCTGAACTAACATTTAAAAAAGTGGGATAAACAGCTCCTGCAAACTACAGTTTGTTGCACACAAGTTGATTTCATACATCTGTTAAAATGTAACAAAATGAAAATAAAAAATAATAAATGGCGGTAAGAAAAGCTGAAACATGACAAATTATAAGGTTTCTGTGCATTTTTGTCCTACAAATACATAATATATGCAGCCAAGTCATGTGACATCATCAAATAAACTCCTATTTATCCTACAGATAATAAGATCAAATGTGAGAGCATATTAATGATAGCCAAGTGGTTAATTACACATTTATCTTTACTTACAACCAGAAAAGTTGCATTTTAGGGGAAAAAACAGACTTTGTGAAGATGTTTGTGTGTGTAGAAGTGATGTGTTGTTTTATCCTCACCAGCTCAGAGTGACGGCAGCAGCTTGGACAGATCGCTCCGTCTGCAGCAGGAGGTCCTGAGGAGAGACAGGCGACTCATCGGGCAGCACCAACAGACAGCAGGACGACATGGACTCCACCAGCCGACAGATGCGACACTCCAGCACATCCGAGGCCACTTTAACCACATGGTCCAGCTCTCTCAGAGCCTCGTACACATCGTCTATGACTGAAATAGAAACCCATGTTTTACAAGCTCTGGTGTTACTGTTGAACTTGTGTGACAGTATTTTTCTGTGTTTCAGTTTGTTTCATGTTTTCTGCAGACTAACGACCCAAGCTCACATGCGTCAGCAGTCAGAGAAGTCCAGGACAGCGTGGTGAGTCCTGGTGAAAGAGCCGCCTCTACACGGCCGATGAAGGGCTGCATGACGGGGACGAGGAGAGACGGGATCCTGCTGATGGAGGAGCTGTAGTGCTGGAGCAGCTCTGTCAGCCTGGAGCAGCAAATAAAGAGTCAAAACTAAAAATCAGAGCCAGTTAAGAAAGCCTGAGGAAAAAAAGTCACTCGTCAACAGCCGAAATCAAATCTGAGCAAAAATAAGCCAAAGACATGGAGGTGACATGAGGAAAAACTGCACAAGATCAGCAAAACTTGATAGAATCACATTTTACATAAGTAGGAAATCCTTGATTTCTTTCAGTTTTTTTTAATGATGAAAATAAATAAGTAAATAAATAAATGTCTAATCATCGGTCAAGCTGAAAAAATAATCAAACTAAGGAAAAACTGCAAGTAGGAAAAAAGCTAAATCTGATCAAAATAAACAGCAGGTGTTCTCACCAGTTGTACAAAGCTATAATCTGAGTCTGTCTGGACGTCATCTTCAGGACGACCTTCGGCATGGCAACGCTCAGTTTGGCCATCCAGCGCGCCTCCTGGAGCACCTCAAGCACCACGGGGTCCAGGTTCACCAAAACCTCCTGAAGCAGCAAACAAAACCGCTCTGAACATTTATTGCAGAAGCTGGTACGTTTTGAGGATGCTACATTCTCTGAAAAAATGTAAAGTACCACAAAATTAGGATTTAAATTTTAAAATGAACCATTTGTACGGAATATAAAAAAAATACGACTGCAAAAAAATATCTATTTACTGAAACATTACAATATTTTTGCACGACGATATTTAATTAATTTTCAAAGCAATACCAATTTTTCAATGAAAAATATCAGAAACCTTTTTTTTTAAATATTTTGATTTTTTTTTTTTGTTTCCAAATTAACAATTTACTATATATATATCCAGATATTACACAGCGGTATTTATATTCAAAATTATAAAAATATTGATTTTATTTTTTATAGAATTGTTAAATAAAATAAAAATTAATATCCCCATATCAAAAAATATATAGAAAAATTAAAAATAACTATGTAAAACCATAACTATGTAACGATTCATTCATGTTGCATCTCAACTTCACTTTCTGGTTAAAGTTTACTTGAAGAATCATTAGCAGTTTATTGCTGGATTAATACAGTACAGATGTTTAAATGTGTTAAAAGGATGACAATACAAGTTTTTTATTTTACATTGCATCAAGCAAACTTTGTTTTGATAAATAGTTTGAAATCAAACACAGAATTATTCTATATGCAAGGCCATTGTTCATTTATCAAGCTACACACTTTTTATAGTAGACTAAGAGGTGTGATGTGTTTGATGCTACAGGGATACCTGAGACCTTTTGATTATAAGGACAATATTAATTTCTTTATGCATTTTGCACATAAAGAGCAGGTGTTTTTATTTCTTCCATGGTAAAATGTAGATCCTCTCCTCTCAGTAAATAATGTCAAACATATTACAGGTTTGAGGTCTTTTTATGAGTTGTGACACATTTCCTATGATTCAATTCAGGTAAAAAAAACTGCAATGCATAGTCTTACCTATAGTATCGCTATATATCATATTGTTGCCCCTGTATTGTGATACACAGTATATCGCATCGTATAAACACCTCTAATGCAATGACAACCAGGATGATATTTAAACAGACATTAATGTCATCCAGCTGAGCCTTCAGCCTCTGCACCTTGTTGTCCTCATGTCGGACCAGCAGGGCGGCGTTGAGACGATGCAGTGCGCCCTCTGCAGCCCGACTCCAGCCTTGCAGGTGCAGAACTTCGTACTGCAGCAGCGCCATGGCCAGCTTGTTGTAGCTCTGGATGACTTTACTCATCTCAGGTCCCTGAAACAGAGGCCGAGATACAGGCTTATAAAAACCATACCAACATGACTGATGCAGCAGATCCAGACTTCGGACCTTCAGGATGTCGAGCTTCTTCTTCAGGATCAACATGGGAGCTTCGATCCTCCTGAAGAGCTGACGACACCAGAGGATCCTGCCCGTCACCTGGGAGACACACAATCATCAATGCTGCTTTACATTTATTTGGATTATCAGGAAGTTGGAAAAGATTTCAGGAAGAACACAGTAAATATTAATTTGTCTGACATTTCCAGGATATTTTATCTCTCTATGAAGTTTGCTCTTTTGGGAATTTTATTGGAAAGTTATAGAGGAGATAGAGCCGGAAAGACACAGGTATATACAACTTAAAAGCTGCAGAAGCGACACATACCCCTTCAAACAAAGATTTTTCAGGACCTTACTTCACACAAAGGGGTATGAAAAATCTCCCAGATTGCTGCGACTAAGCCCAAATAAAAGCATAAATTAGGTATTTTCTAGATTTTCATATTTCTAAATATATGACAACAATTATGTTGTTTAATTAAATGCAGTTTCTATGTATAATGCTCATTTTCTATATAAAATGAACGAGGGTAAAATCGCTATCCAGTAGGGATGTGAAATCGTCCCTTTCTTCAAATCATTCGATCATGGCCACTGTCGATTTCTGGTAAACAAGCAAGAAGATGAAGAACAGAGATGACAAAGAGAGCTGCGACACGCTCCTCTGAAAAAGTGAGAAGGAAAAAAAGACATGTGTAATTAAGACTTTAACATTCTCTCCTCAGTTGTGTAGATCAGGGGGCTCTGTATGCAGGAATGGTGCTCCACCAGAAACATTTCAAGTAACCTAAATCTTATGGCAGTAAATTAATTAAAGATCGCCATTTAAAAAAAAAAAACAATCCTCCCCTTCGATTGCCGATAGACGACCTGATCGAAAATCACTCCATCCCTACTATCTAGCACAATGCTAGTACAACCTTGAGGTTTCAGTAACTTTAACATCAGCCAGCAGAACACCATGGTGCTCCATAGCAGGCAGAACTAGTGATCCACAGAAAAAACGTCATGTATAAAAGCTTCAGCAATTTCGTTGCTGCTCTGCAGGACATTGAGACAATATATGAGGTAGTGATAATGCAAACATCGGACGTAACATCAACAGCTCGTTGTATCTCCGTTTTAAGGGGCAAAGGGGTTCGTACCGGCGTCAGGTTGCGTCCGGTGGGGGGGTTCTCCCTCTCCCTCTGGTAGCTCTTCCTCAGCAGCTCCAGCTCTCTGCTGTAGCGCTGCAGCAGCTGCAGGTAATGCGGCTTCAGGTCCAGACGAGCTGCCGGACCGGACTCAAACAGCACCAGCAGCTCCAGCATCCGCTCCGTCTGAAACACAAACACTCGCTCTGAGAAAGGAGGGAACGCAAAAAGGGAACGGAAAGAATCAGAGTTATCGCCTCTACATGTTTAATCTACATGGTGGAACTCACGGTGAGCGGCCGACGGAGCCAGACGTCCAGCAGACACCGAAGCGACTGGAACAAATCCTGAACCTGCAGCTGGAAGTCTGCGTAGTCGCTGTCAAACTGACACATATTTCATCTTTTTTACTTCTCTCTCAGCTCATATTCATGTGTTTTCCCTCTCTGTGGAGCATAAAACCAACTGTCCTGAGGAAAGTGTGTAGCTTTTTAAGGATACCTCCAAGTTGCGGTGGTCCAGAATGTCGTAGGTCTTGGATTCAGTCATCGAGACGATGGCGTGGTAGCGAGCGCAGATCTTCTCTATGCCTTCCACCTGCAACACACCAGAGCCCACTTTAAATCTGAATGATGTTACAAATAAGGAGATTGACCCACAGAGAGGCACAACAATGTGGGGACTGGACCAGTAGTTTTACAAAATACCTGAAAAGTTACACCTGTGTAAGAAAAGACTTTTGTTTTGAAGCAAATTAACTGATTAATCAAAGTTGGTAAAAAAAAATAATTTTCTGAAATCATCTCTTAGACCAGGGGTGTCAAACTCGTCTCCAACAGGGTGGACCAGTAAAATAACTGCATTATCATCTAAACATAACAAAACTCCCTGTTTTAGTGCTAAAGTGCAAATATGTTGTCCAGATGTTTATATTTAATGGAATAAAATTTAGAAAAACAGGATGAACAACCTGGATTTTTGGAGAAAAATCAGTTAGGTTTCATCAATATTTAGCCTCGGCTGGACGGCTGCAATTTTATTCATTTAGAGATTTAATTTTTAGCCTAGATATCTAAAAAAAAAAAAAAAACGTTGTATTTATTCTTTAAATATATATATGTCAAATAAATAAAAAAAATCTAATTATTAATTGTAAAACAATATCAATAGAATTTAATTGATATAAAACCTATTATATATTTCTATTTGGCACTAATATTTTTATTTACATTTATTCATTTTCGTATTTTCTTCCAAAATCACACACATATCACAAAACATCCTATCCCAGGTATCTGGAAGTAAAAAATCGGGTATTTCGCATGATGATCAGAGTAACTTTTACCAAATTCATCCTGCGGGCCAGATAGGATCATTCGGCAGGCCGGTTTTGGCCCCCTGGGCCGCATGTTTGACACCCTTATCTTAGACAATTAATCAGCCCACCTTTATCTTCTGCAGAGCAGCCAGACTCTCCATTGTGGACGCCATGTCAGCAATCTTCTCAAGACGTCGGCAGAATGCATTAAACTTCCCAAAGATATAGTTTTCACTGAGAAGTAAAGGGAAAAAAAATAAAACATCTCGAAAGGAAAGAAAGGTAACTATTTCCAGATTCACTATAAAAAGAGAGATGTTGCCATTTACCTGAAGTCAAACTGTCTGCTTTCAGGGTTCTCCCTTAGTTTTTCTCGGACACTCTGGAAGCTTTTCTGATACTCAGTGTTCAGATTGCAACAATCGGAGATGCGCTGTAATAGAATCAACCTGAAAAAACACAAGAGACACCCTTTTATAATAGTTTTTTCCTGCAGTTGTGTATAAGTGTTGCACAAAAAGCTGGGTCCGGGGAACTGGGCAGTTAGTTTGTCATGCAGTGTGGAAATAGTTAGATGGAAGTGTTGCATCTGTTTTTCATGCATGTTGGTATTTACATCACAAAAAAAAGATTCCTAATGTGTTCTGGTCCAACCTCGCATTGGTTCATCTATTCTAATACTCTCTGATGTAAAATTTTGACCACTTTATTCGCATCACATCGTTACATGCTTGGTTTCAGAGTTTTGAGTACCTGCTGTGGTCCCAGATGCGCCTCACACCCTGGGACAGGTAGCTCCTGCAGGTGGTGATCATCTGGTTGGTTACCTTCAGCAGTAATGACGTCATCCTCTCAGAGGTGTTGTAGTACTGAGAGACGGTGTGGATCATTCTGATACTGGTCATCAGACTGGGAAGGTGCTCCAGTATACTGGTCTTTTGAAGAGAACAAGATTTTAAGTAGCCAGAACTGGGGAGGAAAACAGCAATCTTGATCTCAACGTTGATGTATTTAATACTATCAGAGGCCAATTTTTACTTAATCCGATCAAAACAAGATATACTGTAGATGAAGTAAACTAAGATAGTCCTGTCCTTTCTCTGTTAACAGTCTACCTCCATCATGATTGGATATACAGTTCAGGGATGAAAAAGAGCAGATTATCCCTTAAAAATAGATATGTAGCAGGGCTGATACTTATTTACCTCTGCCAGAGAGATCATATTTATTCCATTGTTATCTGATTAGTTAACTAGTTATGAAAGCTGATAAAAAGGTTTAGGTGAATCTGGTGTCAGCTCCTCAACCACTGTAATTTCTAATAATAATAATAATAATACCTTTTTAAAAATCACAAGTTCATCATCAACCAATCTAGTTTTATCATATTAATAATATATAATATACAATAATTTGATAAAATCGGAAATTATATTTCATCTTGTTAAAACAACTGAAAACTATTTTTGAATATTATAATACTTTGTAAGTAATATTTGTAACAAAAACTTCTAAAAATAACGAATAAGTAGATCAGGAAAATTATCTTTGTTTTTACCGGGGTGCTTTTCTCCAGTGGCCCAAAAAACTTGTCCAGAGTGTAAAGATACTTGACGTTGTCCTTCGCCTCGTTAGCCACAACAGTGATGTCCCCATCCTTAATAAATCAATCATCACATTAACATTGTTTCATAATGTAATTTTTAAATACAAGTAAAAACCTTACGAGCTGCCTCCAGGTTCTTATTGTCCGAGATTTGGCCACCTGCAGGACCCCCAATGTCCTTTTAACCAGCGGATGCTTTAGTTCCTCCATCAGACTGACACACACACACACAAAAACATGACTACATTTATGGCAAGACCTCCAAAGAACAAAGTTCACAGATTAGACTTGAGGGAATAAGAATATATATTTTTGCAGCATTTGATCAAAACTTAAGATTTAAAAAAAGAAAATCTTTATTATCCAAGAAGGAAAAACTGGTTTCATGTTACCTTACAAAGATAACATGAAAATGTCTCACAAAGTGAAAACATTTCAAGACAACAATTTTAAGATTGATTCCCACAATCTACGCAGTTTCATTTAAAAAGTCTGGGAAACTTATAGATGAGTTCAAATGGTCAAAAGCGTGAAAAACACCAGCGCGCGTCCTAAGGGAATTTCTGCTCATTTACCAAGATAAGTGTTAAACCTGACCAAATATCTGCACTCATAAAAATAAAAACCTCTGTAGTAAAATCCTGCTAAATGCTAACAGCTGGTAGAACTTGAACACAGGGTAGTCAACATTAGCATGTTTTCAACATAAGAACTGATGAAAATGATGGTAAAGTGCCGACATGCTAATATTAGCACCCCACTAGCTTTTAGTTTACACTTCTTATAGTTTATCTGTTGTAAAGCAGTATAAGTTGTAGTTGACTAAAACAACTAAAAATATCTTGAATTTAAACATATATGCACTTCGGTGTACAGAACTCACCTGCAATAACAAAGAACAAGCCTGCTTGGAGCGCGTCACCCCCGTTAGCAGACCGCTACTGCCATCTAGTGGCGGAGGGCAGCACAACTACTCAACCCAGGTGAGTCCACTGCAGTATCAACAAGCGCCCAAACAATAAAATAACTTTTATTGGTTGAGGTTGCTAAAGTCTGAGTAAAGATAAGACACACAAATGTGTCATTATTAACCATCAAATTTTCATTAATCTGTTCTTGGATTCTGGTTTATTTGTTTGTATCATGTGAATTTGTTTTTATGGATGCCTCCCACTGCAGCACCTTATTACTAAGGCTTGCTGGGTTCTCTTTCATGCCAAACCTGATAAGATTAACAGCTGAAAGTGTCTCAGATGGTAAAAGATTAACTAAAGAGTCTTTTAAAAGGTAAAAAAAAGAAAAATCAAGCATCAGAATACTAGATTAGAGTTGATCAGCTTAACAAAACTGTGCACGGTTTAGCACGTTAATTGTTATTCTACCTGCTGAAAATAACCATGCGTCTCTTCCAGTACTCCAGCTCAGCTGAGGGTCCAACATCATGGGCCTCCTTCCTCATCTGCTCATTCTCTGTCAGCACGTGCCTGATCTGATTGGTCCACACTGAGATCACGCCCTCCAGCTGCTCCACCAGGTCGCTGTTTTTGGCTGAGAGCAGAAACATCGTGTCTCATGATTTTTCCCACAGGATCTTCAGATTGGTGTTCGTGTTTTGTTTTTGTTTGTTTTTTATTCCCAGCTTTGTATTTTGTTGAGGTGTTGAAAAAAGGACCCAGCTGTATTTGGTCTAATTTTACTTTAAGGTCATAAGTTCTGCTTTAACAAAGCAACCCTGGAGGTCTGTTTGAAGCAGTTTGAAGCAATTTTGATTTTTTTTTAAAACAACAAAACAACAACAACGTTAAAGTAGATAAATAAGTAAAATATAGTAAAAATGAAATGATGGAATCGGTGTCCAAACAACATCACACCCTCTCATTTTGCAAAGTGCCACGCATTTCGGTTTTTCTAATAAAACTCAATGCAGGTAAACTGAGACATTTCGTGAGCACTGGTTAAATCTGTGAGTATAAAACTGGATGGGCTTCCTACCTGCAGCGGTGTAGTCTGCAGGGCTGCTCAGTTGGCTGATGTTGCCAGGAAGCTCCAGCTGCTGTAGCCGGAACCTTTTCTCCAGGTTGACTCTGGCTGCGCTCAGATTAACAACAAACTGGTCGACTGAGGACAGAAAGGACTGGACGTCTGCCTTGTCCTGCATGGAGCGCCACACCTGGACAGAGTTAAGGAGTTAAACCATAAACCACAGTCAGGTTAGGTGTGTGGAGGAGCTACATCCACATTTTATTCCACCATACCTTCATTATTTGGATTTTCGTTAAAGGAATATACCGTGTAACTTTTGATCCAAACATTATGCTGATGGGACTTAAGATGGATGATTTCTGGGTCAGTATACAATGATAGACCGAGTTTTGTAACGTTATACAGTAAAAGCGGATCCGTCTCTCTTGGGATCATGTGACCTGCAGCGCTTTGCTTTAAAACACAGAGCTCTGGTTTGTGCTACTTTCCTTCTCGTGTTTATCATAGTTAAATGAAGCAGCCTGAAGAGGCCAGAGAGAGAGAATAATTTTAAAGTTTAGCACCCTAAGTGGCCAAGAGTTACATGGTATCCCTTTAACAGTGTAGAGTTTGAATCTTCCTATAAGTGTGAAGACTCACTGAGACTTTGTTTCATTTCATTTGTGTGAAACTTCAGTGACTACATCAAATTTACATGAAAATTCTGTTAATTTAACTAAATTGGTCATTGAATCCTTCTTCAAAGGGACAGATTAAATTTGTGTTAGCTGACATAATTTCATAACATCCAGAGACTGATTAAATGGTTGTTTGTTTATCACTCATGTGGCTAAAATGTTCTGATTTGCTTACAGATGTACTTAAAGTGCCACAGTTGAGCACAGATTTGATTTAATTAATCAATGAAGTAATTTATTTCAATGAGATAACTACCTTTATTTTCAGCTAGACAGGGATGCCCAAAATTACTGGCTGTTGGCAATTAAATGCAGATAAAACTATTAATAGTTATATTAACCCTTACAAATCCATAGACCTAAGATTTTGGGGCTTTTCGTCAGTCAAAGAGCTCAACAACGTACTCATCAGACACATTAAAGTGATGGTCCACATCAAATTAAATTCTAATTTTTTCCAATAACAATTCCAATCACAGCTAAATGAAATACACTATCAAACTGCTTTAACAACCCAGGTATATTATTTCTGGTTCCAAAGTCACATAACTGCACCCCAACCATGCAATATTCCAAAGTTTTTTATTTTTTCATATCATTTTCATTTGTCCTGTTTGCCTTTTTTATCTATTCTTCACCAGTTACACATACTGACAAATCTCACAACAAGTATTGTCTTTAATATGACACCAGAACTATTCACACATGATCAGTAGTTGCAAAGGTTTGCTCATTTTATTAAAAGTATTACAGTTTAAGTAAAAGGGGCTTGGTGTTCCTTCGAGTTGTGAAGGGTTAGAAAGCTGCTAGAAGGTGGCGTGTACCTGTTGTGATCTGAGGCTTGGTAACATGATGTGAGTCAGCAGAGTTTCCAGGCTGCTCAGGATATTGCCGTCGCTGCAGTCCAACATGCCAAAGTTCACCTCCTGGAAGCACAAAGACGAGATGTGGCACAGTTCTCTATATTCCTCAAAGGACTTCAGAGGAGTACTGACCTGCTGTACGTTAGCAGTGGTTATGGCTTTATCCGTGGTTCTCAGGAAGAACAGACATTTCCCCAGTAAACGCTAAAAACAGAAAGAATTTTTATTTAAATCTGGAGCACTTGGATCAGACACTGTTCAAAAAGCATGAATTGACCATCACTAGGGTTTATTAAACCTTTCTAATAAAACTCAAAAACACTGTTTGGTGAATGTCAGTGGGTCAAAAATCAAATGAAACTTCCTCAGAAAGGTTCTCAATACGGTTTATTCCAAACAGGGTCCATGTAAAGGAGTGTTACCCTTCTCCAACAACCGCCCTGGTGCGTGAAGCAGTTCTACACTGATTCTTGACACCTTGTTATCCAGCGAGATGAAAAACAAGATTTTGAGAGAAGAAAAGAAAGAAAGAGACAGAGAAAGAGATAAGACAACGTCAACATCAGGCTGACTTTTGCTGGCGGGAGAAAGCCTTATAGGAAGAACTGTCATCAGGATCCATTAGCAGGTTTTATTCATTTTTTTATTTTTTTATTGCAAGTTTTGGTGATATTTACAGAGCGAAACAGCAATTCAGAAAAGAAAAGGAACAATTGATGTAGAAGAAAAGGATAGGAGACAGAGAGATTAAAAAATAGGACAAAATAGTTTTAAAAGAAAAAAGAAAGGAAACAAACCCAATGATAATAGAGAAAAGGAAATAATTAAAATAAAAATAAATGATCTCTATCTAGAGATTCATGAGGAATCAGTCCAAATAAAGAATTAACAAGATAACGAAGTTTACAGTAGGTAAGCACATAATAAAAGTCTTAGACTTAATGCCATAGGTATATATACTAATTCCATTTAGGTTAAATATACTCTCAGTAATAATAATTATGATGTATAATTATTATATAATTAATATAGGACACATTAGCAGCTTTAAAAGCTCTACTTTTTCTCTAACTGAATCAGACTAACCCTGTTTGTAATAATCTTAATTTTGTTGTGCATCACCTTGCCAATCAGCAGGCACAACATTTCATCCATGGAAACACAAACTCAACCAGAGCCGTTATTATCAGAGGCAGGAGGACGAGTGGCTGGGTCGGCAATGTTCTGAGCTCAGAGGAAAACAGATTGTTGTTGATAACACCTACAACTCATATGTATTCACAAATGTGGCTGAAAAGACTTGATATCATGAACAGCAGCTGTGTAAGAAAAGACCCAGGCCTGAAGCTGGTCCAAATGTACATCCAGATGTGGAAGGTCGACGGAGGCTGGATTACTGCACTGTGGGTTTTTGAATGAAGAAAAAAACTTCTGTGAAGTATATCTAGACTGCATCTCCGTTTTTATGGACTCTTTGGCTCTGAAACTGCTTTCTGATGACGTATTATGCAGTACCTGGCCTGTGTTTGCCTACCTCAGACGTCCCTGTAGTGATGAAGAGCTTCTTCTGAATCACAGCTGATGTTGCTTCATCCACAAAGGGCTGATTGGAGGATTGATCCTGGGATGAGAGACAAAAACAGAAAGACAGAACAAACAGACAGATATTGGCGCAAATGTCATGAATGATGAGAATCATGTCATGAAATTTAAACTTTACCTCTTGATAGAAGAAAATAAGCTTCTTTGATCCATTTGCAGCAAAGAAATCATGAATCAGACTGAACTGAAATAGAAAAACAGAAATGATCTAAAGAGAACGACCAGAATAGAAACAGTTGCTGTTGAAAAAACAGATTGTGATGTTACTTTTTCATCAGAGACGAGGGCGTCCTCCACCTCCGTCTCCTTCAGGGTGGCTCCGTCTGCCAGCCTGCTGATCAGGTATTTATGTCGGCCGTCCAGCCCTGCTCGCCTCTCCTCCTTTATGGCTTTCCCCTGCTTTAACGTCTCCCTCCTCGCCTCTTTGGACATCAGCACCGTCCTTCTGCCAGACATCTGGAAACACCAGTAAGACTCGTGGTTATGTACAGGTTTTTATACAGCATTTTCTGACACAAGCTGTCTCCAAATGTTTTAGTTTAATCACAGTCCGACATACTCACTAAGGTTGGGGAGGGAGCCGGAGCTGGAGATGTCATGCGGGGAACAGATCTCAGTTTCTGCTTTCCTATTCGCCTGTAACCTCTTCCTGCATCAGAGTTTTAAAAATGTTTCAGTCTACAAAAACAAGTCACTAAAAATGTTTAGAAAACAAAACCAAAAACTGCCTTTATTCAAATTACAGAAGAATAGCACCTCGATCTGTTATATTGTTGTTAGTAAACAAAGTTACTCTACAGCATTAGAAAACATCCCTATTTAAATCAACAAAGAATAAAACTTGCAGGAAAAGGAGAAGAAAAACATCACAACACAAATTGCAGCAAATAAAAAACATTCTATTTTTAAAGAATTAAACGGTTATCAAAGATTTTTCAGCAAAGTACCCGTGAACCACGCAGAGCTCTTTGGTTTGGAGCTGAAGTAAACAGGACTGTAGCATTAGTGCCAATTAATTCACATTTGTACAAATAGAAACACTTTAAACTGAAATAAAACCTGTTTTCAATAATTCATGACTAAATTCCTGTTTAAAACATGATAAATATCCTGTCCTGTTGCTTTTCTCTCCAGGCGTTTGCAGAACAGAGGCATGTTTATAGATATCGTTGCTATAAACGTGTCAAACAAAAGCAACAAGTTTGCTCATTACATCAATCAGTTCATCCTGCTGGAGAGAAAGTTTAGAAGTTTTTCCCAATACTTGCTCAACACCATGTTTACACGGACACATTTATATGGAGGACCAGGAGGGTCATCGAAAAAGCAATACTACATTTTCATGCTGATTAATCAATTGTGAAATAAAAAT
>JBBBVT010000019.1:18477362-18488129 GCA_037177035.1 Craterocephalus eyresii | reverse complement strand
TTCATGTTTTTTAATTGCATTACAGGAAATAAAGAACTTTATCACAATATTCTAATTTTCTGAGACAGACCTGTAAGCTGGAAAATAAATTCAGAGGTGGAAGTTTTGCTTCATTGCCTGTGTTTTAGTTTCTTTTTTATAGAGAGCTTTTTAAAAAGGATTTGTTTAATCGTTCCAAAATATGTGCTTGATGGCTAAATTGGTTAGACAAAGGAACTGGTTTGTTTTATTGGCAGTGAATAAAATGACGGCACAAAAATCTTTTAAATGAGCAGAAAAACTTTGATGAAGTTTCGCTGCCACACATGAGGCGGGTCTGACGGGTCAGAGACACAAGACGTCCTCAGACGTCCAAAACATGAACTCCATAAGACTGTAGATGTTCTACCAGGAAGGAAGAGGGTGAGACGGAAGATGGGGCAGGACCCAGCAAGGCCAAGTAAAATGTTTAGTTTTTGCTCGTTTTATGGGCAATAATTCCTGTCCTGGTCTTAGCTGGGGCAATTGGCCCTCCTCGTGTTTGTGCATCTTCTGTGTTCTCTAAAATGGACGACCTCCTTTTTACTGCAACTTACATCTAACCAGAGTATCAAAGCTGCCTGGTAACCTTGTAGTTTCGACAAATTTCAGAAAGTACAACTGGACAAATGATGATGAATCAACAGATGCTGCAACGTGTTCCCACCCTGAGCATAGTTGTTTACGTAAAGCAGCCTTCGACTCTTCTGATTCTCAGCTCGCCTCATACAGAGGAGTGTGCAGAGAGTTTGAACTATTACTGCTTTAAATGAAATTGTCATATAAAGGACGGAACCAGTAAAGGACTTGTATGATCTGTTGTTGTTTTGGTCTGAACTGAGCTGGTCAGATTAATGCTGACAAAAACCTAAAAAGGTCCCAAGGATGCTGCATCTCCACATAAAAAGGTTAAAAGTTATTCACGGCTTCAGTCCCACAACTGCAATATTTAATACAGTCAGTGTGATGGACCGAGCAACAAAAAACAGGCAGGTGCAGATTTAAGTCCCAAAAACACGTTTTTTTTATTTAACCAAAAAAATTATCAAAAGTAATGTCCAAAAATCTAGAAAATAGACCTAAAGAGGTCAAAGTAACACAATTATGTTCAAACTCAGACAAACTGATGAAACTAATGATGCAAAAAGGGGAAACTTAAATGGTAGCTGATCAGCCCAAAGAAACACAACTAAACTATTAGACTAACAAAAGTTAACAAAAGCCACTGCAGAAACTCAAACAGAACAAATATTAAACCAATAAGTGCAACATGATACAAAGTAAAATGTGTGCAGTGAATTTTAGAATATAGTGTTTAAACAAAATAAACTGATGCCAAACAATAACTTCTAAATGAATCTGTAAATTAAATAAAGATAACAAAAAAAAGTATTGTGTGTGTGTGATGCATTTTACTGTGTGTGTGTCGGACTCATTTATTATGCAACAGACGTGCGGAAAATCCAAGCAGAGTAATATTCAAGCACTGTTGACCTTTTAAATTTCATTGAGTCACATTTTGAGTTGCTCCATAAACTGTAAATAGAAACACTGAAAGCTGCTTTTCAGCCAACAAGCTCCTGTTTGAGATCAGCCAGAAAAGATTTTCAGATAAATCTGCAACAAATGAGGCTTGCTTGTGTTTTCATTTTCATTTCAGTAAGGTCATTTCTGAAGGAGAGAAAAAAGGCATACAAAGTTAAAAAAGAAATATTTTCAATTATAGCCGAAATAAAATATTTGCAGAGAAATGTTGCATAATATTTTTCTATTAATTGTTTTAGCACATGAAGATATGAAACAGTTAATTGGACGGCCTGTTTCAGGTCGGTATCGACGATGCAGACCAGCATCTCCCGCCGCATCCTGCCCTCGTCTCAGCCTCGCTGCTATAAGGTCTGCACCCACAGCCGACGGCGGCGCAGGAGCCTGGTGGTGTCTTCTCTGGACGAGCTGCTGGAGCAGGTGGAACAGAATGACGCTAACATTCATCGCTCTGTCCGGGTTTCTGCTGGCATCCTGTGTGTAACGCTGTCGTTTTGTCAGGCGGCGACGGTGTTCATGATGTCCTGTTACAGCTTCCTGACCCTGGTGCTGGAGGAGGACGGCACTGTGGTGGATTCTGAGGAGTTCTTCCAGTCACTGCCCAGCAACGTCCCGCTGATGGTGCTCGACAAAGGAGAGATGTGGACTGAGAGCAAGGTGAGAGTTCCCTCATCTGGAGGAATGCTTTCAGAAAGATCTGTGCAAAAAGCTGCTTTTCTCTTAGTCTATTCTCTTAGTTAGTCTTTGGCTCGGTGCTGTACCTGCTGATGCGTTCACTGCAACAAGAAAATATCCCCCGATCAATATAACGGCCCAAAGTAATGCACTTGGTGTGAACAGGGCTGGATTTTATACACATTTTATACTTGTCCCAATAGTTAAACCACAACAATGTACTAAAAATATATCAATTATAATAAAGTTGCAAGAAGTTATAAAAGTATTTTCAATATGTCAAACCTTCTCCTTGGCCTTGGCTAGATTAGTTTAAGAGTCTGATTGCAGTTGGTACAAACAGACCGTACAGCTGCTGCTTCATGGGGTGGAGGCAGTTTTTCACTAGCTGAGTTTTAGTTTTTGTTCCAGAAATGACATTATGAATAATCATTCATTTCAGCACTATGTGAAGACCAGGAGATTATTTTCCTGTTTGTTTGTCCCCAAAACCTTGAATTACAGAAAGTTGTTTTATGCAGTTCCTCCAGCAGATGGCAGCAGAGCTAAAACTACAGCTGTCAGCTCGAGTTCAGTTTCAGGTGCAGATGTTTACAGGTGTGTGTGTTTCAGGCCGGCGCTGCACATGCTTACAGGTGTGTGTGTGTGTGTTTCAGGCTGGCGGTGCAAATGTTTACAGGTTTGTTTTTTACTTGTTCCAGATCCTCCCGAGCTTCCGCGAGCCAAAGAAGAGTGGGATTGCCAAACTGACCTTTGACCTGTACAAGGTGCATCCTAAGGACTTCCTGTGCTGCCTGGCCATCAGAGCCACCCTGTATGAGGTGTACACGCTGTCCTACGACCTGAAATGCACCAGGGTCAAACACGTCCTCAGGTAGGTTGGAATCTGTTTGAATCAGCCTCCCAATCGCCCAGAAACCATCAGTTTTACTGAAACACACCTGAAAAATCCCACCAACCTGCAGAAAGGACGCAGATTTTCTGTTTGCATCCCCTCTGCAGATTCTCTGTTTTAATTCATTTCCATCAGAAGCTGGATAAGATGCTTCATGTTGTGTGTGTGTGTGTGTGTGTTCAGGTCGGTGCTGCGATGCGTCACCTGCCTGACCAGAGTGACGGGGCAGCTGCTGCTCTGTACGTCCTCCTCGCTGCTGCAGTTCACCGGAGGAGACGAGTGTTAGCGCTACATTTAACCCTCAGCTGTTACCCAATCTGTGTTTTATGTTTTTATGTGTCGATGTAAATGTGTAGATTAATTTCTGTCAGTTCACAGGACTATACTGGATTTTTTTTTTAGATTTGATTTGATGGAATTGTTGTCAGTGGCTGTGAATTTAATTGTGGTTGTAAATCAATTGTATGAATAAAGGTTAGTTTTCTAAATCTTTGGGCTTTTTTTTTCTCTGTATTTTTAGTTTGACACGTCCCCACAGTTTATCTGCAGGAGGAATCTGTTTGTTCAGACGAGCAGCTGGAGTAAACCGACCGCAGCAGCAGCTGACCCGTGCTTCATCACCATCCTCATCCTCGGTGGGGGAATGTCTGGCACATGTTCAGCCAGAGAAAATATCTGCAGCAGTAATCTCGTCTGGTGAAAACTGTTAGAGCCAGCTGATATCTGACAGTCTGCATCGCCTCAGAGCAGCTTCTGATGCAGCATGTCTCATCATAACTAAAGAAAACTTCATATGTTCCTGAATAGTTATTGCTGGCTACTTTATCAGTTCCACCTCGCCAGTATTGTGTTGGAGCTTCTTCTAGCTTCAGAGTTTCCATAATTCTTGGTGTCAAAGTTTCAACAAGGTGCTGAAAACCTCATCAGAGACTTTGTACCATATTGACAGTTGCTGCAGATTTGTGGGAGCGGCTCCATCAGACCTGTTGCCACTCATTTTCCATCCAGTTTGTGTGTCTTTTCTCCCCGTTTCCATTTTGGATGAATGACTTCTTGACAGCCGTCCTTCCATGGAGACCAAATGAAACTTCTGCCAGCAGCAGATGGATCATCTGAAGGTCCAGATGCATCTCTCAGGTGTGTCAGGTCTTTGATGGATTTGTTTATTTTCTTTAGGAAATCCCTTTCAGATCCTGTTCATGTGCCAAAGATTCTTTTTCGTATCAAATGAAACTTTGTATAGCACTTTTCATTCATGATGCATTGCAAAGTGCTTTTACATCAAAAAAACAAATTTGGGTAATGAGTAGAAAAGCATCAAAGATCAATAGCACACAGCTGATCATGCTCTCTTCACTTTTCACATATTCATCATCATACACACAAACACACGTATACACACAACACAAACACATGAAGCCACTCCTCTTTACATAGAAATAAAACTCTGCCCACTGGTGTCTGTCTGTTTAACCGAAACAATTATGGAAAAACATAATTTGAGCTAAATATATGAAAGACAAATGGCATGACGCCAATGTGAGGAAAAGAAACCCGGGGGACCTGCCTCACCATAGAGACAGCTCCCGATGTGGAGGATCCCTATGAGGAAACACTGCAGCTAGAAAGGTAAAAATACTAAAAGATGAACATCAAACGAAGGATAAAAGAAAGTATCAATAAACCAAAAAATTAATGAGGCCAATAAAATCAAACAAAAGTAATATGTACTTACATGAAAATTATATCATGAAAATAAGAGCAGATATAAAAAAAACTACATAGATAAAATAGATAAACAATAAATGAATAAAAATGAATGAATACATACATTTTTAGTCCTGACATTTAATTTGTCCTCCATTAGTTCAGTTTCCTGCACACCATGCTGAGATATTCCAAGTTTTCAGCTATTAGGCTACTCTTTGGGAATCACCATACTTCTGGATAAATCCTATTTTCTGTCATTTCCTTGCTGTGACAGGCTGCTGGCCACAAAGAGCCTAAAGATCTAATCTACAATCTTTTCATGTGTTGATACAACTGGTTCACCTCCTGAGTCAGGAGAATCTTTCTCCTTCAGTGAATCAGAAGTCAGACTTAAGATCTGAAAATATTCAGGTAGAAGAGTGGATATAAGAGAAATGGAACAAATAGAAATTTCAATTTCATTTTGATCAATATTTGATCAAACAAACAGCGATGATTGCTGACAGAAACAGAAAACAGTAAACAGGCTGCACACACATGATCTGTACTTAAACTGTAAGGAGTTTTCTACGCAGTGGATTGTCAGTGGAATCCGGTGCACCGTCCGTGTTCACCCTCCCACTCAGGGCGTGGTCGCGTGAACGCGCGTGACCGCAGGAGGAGGGGATGAAGCCGCACGCGCACTCGCGCCCCGCAGACGCACACCGGCACCCAGCGGCGGAGCACCGAGATCAGAACCGGGACAAAACACGGAACCATGAGGGAAATAGTCCACATCCAGGCGGGACAGTGCGGGAACCAGATCGGAACCAAGGTACAGAGCCGGTTCTGCTCCGAACTCAGAGCTTTTTACAGCTGAATTTCCATGGAAACTGCTTTAATTTTTGTTATCACAGGACTTGAATCAGATTTCCTGAATGAAATCAGAATGAACCAGTCTGGATGCTCTTATCATCCAGACTGGTTCAGTCTTAATAAACTGGCTAAACTGGTTCTGAACCAGCAGATCTTTATTTTAAATAGAAAATACAACCTGAATAAGTCTGAACTGACCCAAATGATGCAAATACGAAAATAGAGAAACACTTTGAACCAAGATAAGCAACTGGGCAGAGAGTGTTAGTTTTTAAATAAACTTTATCAATGACTAAATAAACAGATATTTGCTGCTGCACTTTTTTAGATGATCCCTTCAATTTCTAATTTATAAACGTGTTCGTTTGATCTCAACTCTGAAAAAGAAACTCAGAAGTATTTTCTGACAATGTTCAAATCAAAGTTCAGTCTCAGTTAAAATGCATCTGAAAAAAGTTTAAAAGGTTAAAAGTGAAAATGACATATTTAGGTGGAGGATTCCAGTAAATTATTCTGCTGCTCTCCACTGAGTGACTCTGCTGAGGGGGAGTGAAGTGGACTCTGAGCCACTGAGAGACTATTCAAGGAATCTGCATGAGCACACACACACACACACACACACACACACACACACACACACACACACACATACACACACACGCATACACAGAGCTGGGACAGTGTGGCTTCTTGGGAGGTTCAAGGAGAGCGTGCGGTTCAGACAAAAAGAAAGCGGAACATGAGACCAGCTGACGGGGAGGAACGGCTCTGAGGCTGCAGAGGGATGAGAATGATGCAGCATTTCTTCAAACATGACTCAGGCTCCACATAAACTCTGACTCTCCTTTCAGACCAACCTGCAGAAATAAAAGTGTGAAGTCAGTCAGAGGAGCAGAACTGGTCTGCGGGACTAATGACCTGTAACGACTTTAAGTGTGAAATGAATTTTTTACCTAAAAATAAAACACCCTGTGAGGAGGAAAAACCTCCTCTACAGATCCAGATTCCAAGATTCCAGCAGGCTGTAGATATTGGTTACGTTTTCCACATAGGCTGTCTGAACCCCTCCAGTGGCTCAGATTACTGTCTGCAGACTTAAAACCAACAGAACAGAGAAAACTGGGTTTGACTTTTGTACAGAAATGGGATGAAAGTCTGAATCTTTGTGGAGCAAAGATGTTCAGAGGAATGAAACACTGAAGGGACCACTGAAAGGAATTAGCATATTTCTGCATAGAATGTGATCAAACCAGGAAATCTGGATGATTTTAATGTGTAAAGAACAACAGAGCAAGTCCAGGCTGGCCTCTGGTCTCTGAGTCAGTAAGCACTGCATCCATTAACAGCTGATAGAACCTCATGATTATGGGAAACCTTATGCAGCTCAGAGTTACCTTCACTAAATTTACTGAGCCAAAGAGAAGCAGTTCCAGAGGCAGCAGCGACCTCTCCGGACTGTGATGGTACGGGTGGATCAGGGCTCTGTGATACTACTACTACTACTACTAAAACTACTACTGTCATGTAGCAGACGCTTTTATCTAAAACGACTTACATTTGAGAGAACAACACAAGAAAGAAATCAAAGAGTAGGATGCAGCATGAAAATGCGGACTGCTTGACTTCAATGTTGTTATGTCAAGTTTCTTGTTTTTTTTGTGTACAACAAGTCCCTTGTACACAAAAAAAGGTAGATGGTTGATTAGAGTTCTATGATGGTACAGGGTGGATCAGGGTTCACATCTTTTTCAGGGATGTTCCTCAACAAGATGATGAAGTGGCACATTCTGCTGCACTGAGGAAGAGGAGGGTTCAGGTTCTGGACTGGTCTGCCTGCAGTCCTCCTGACCCGTCCAATCTCCTACTGCTCCATACCTAAAGACATTCTTTTCCAAAGCTGTTTCTCATATTATGTCAGAATGTCCGTCAGAGGCCAGAGTGAGTTTTTAAAATGGGGGTTTAAAATAAATCAAGACCCAGGTGTCAGTCAGTGATCTGTCTGAAGCGTATGTCTGAAGCACAGAATCAGAAGACTAAAGGGTTCTTCTTCTTGTTTCTGCCTGTTACTGCGGCGGGTTCAGTTCTGGGAAGTGATCAGTGATGAGCACGGCATCGACGCTGCAGGAAACTACGTGGGGGACTCCACCCTCCAGCTGGACCGGATCAATGTCTACTACAATGAAGCATCCTGTAAGGACGGATGACTGTGTGTGTGTCATGAACAGCCCCTGAGTGGTGCGAGTTTGTACAAAGTTGTCATGACTCTCCTGTTTGTGCAGCACATAAATACGTCCCACGGTCTGTGTTGGTGGACCTTGAACCAGGAACCATGGACAGCGTTCGTTCGGGAACCTTTGGACAGCTCTTCAGACCGGACAACTTCATCTTTGGTAATGGGATATTTTTCTGCATTGGGAACTGAGGGATGATTCATGGAGGTTGTGATCACAGACGAGGAGCAGCAGGAAACTTTCCAGCTTTTACTTTGTTCAGTAAACAGACGGAGACAACTGCTGAAGTCCATGTGGAGGGGTTGGGGGGTTGTAGGTCACCAGTTGGGAAATGGGAGGCCACCAGTTGCAGAGTGTATCGTTTCATGTTTCATATGCAGATTTTCTCTGCAGGTCAAACAGGTGCTGGGAACAACTGGGCCAAAGGTCACTACACGGAGGGGGCGGAGCTTGTGGACTCGGTCCTGGATGTAGTGAGGAAGGAATGCGAACATTGCGACTGTCTGCAGGTAAAGTGATACGTTTCTTTCTCCATTTTTCTCCATTGGATGGGATCCAGTGGCATAGTTATCAATGCGGTGGGTCTTAGCCTCGCAGGGGAAAGGGTTCAGAGGATTAGGATGCTTCCTGGTCACCTGTCTTTGGTGGGCTTTTGAGCATTACCAACTGGGACAAGACCCTGAGGCATAGCTGGAATTCTTGAGGGATTCTGGCCTAGGAATGCTTTGGGATTCCTGGAGAGTGTTTCTGGATCAAAGGATGTCTGGAGGTTGCCCTCTTGACCTCTTCACCGGTTGCTTCTGTAACCTGACCTCAGATTAGAGGAAAAAGATTGATGGATGTGTTTTCTTTTAGTGTTGCCATGATGTCACATAAACACTACTCAAGAAGAGTTTGGGGAGATTCAACTTTCAGGTGGAATTTACAAAGAAATGTAAAATGTTGACGCTGCACTGATATCATCAATGTTGGAATCATGCCTTGGTAATTCTTTCCTCTCAGTTTACAGAAAGAAAAGCAAACAACACAGAATGTCTCAATAACTTGTCTCATGTCAGGTGTCCTCTTGGTCTGATGATGTCTAAATGTGAACAGGATGATAAAGAGGACTGTTTAGAAACAAGCTGTCATTGAACCAGAACATTTAGTGGTCCATTCCTGGTTCAGACCCTCGTTTTAGGGTTTACTGTGTTTAAAGGAATACTTCCCCCTCAGAATGATGTGCCTTCATTTTCTCCTCACCCTCATGCTGATTAACACTCTGGAACACTTTCTCGATATTTATCATGTAGCCGGAGATGTGGGGAGGTTTTTGCTCTGCAGAAATTCCTTTACAGTGAAGTTGAACGGCGCCTGTTCAAAAACTCCACAAAAATGTTGTCAATATCCTTTCATACTGCTCGTCCAAGGTAATCCAAGTGTCCTGAGTGGGGAGCATCTATAATTTACTCGAAACAACATAATTTAGTATATATTTAGAGCCCGAACGGTAGTATTTTGTACTTCCTGGACGCGCGTGTGTGATGCTACGGTGGCTGAAGACATTCTCCGTCTATAGTAGAACTGAAACAAAAACCTCCTCACATCTCCGGCTGCATGATAAATATCTAAAAAGTGTTCCAGACTGTTAATCAGCATGAGGGTGAGTAGGAAATGAAGGCACGTCATTCTGAGGGGGAAGTACTGCTTTAATAACCGGGTTAGAGAACAACATGTTGTTGAACAAGTACGTAAACACCAAATAGTTTTATGAAGGGTTAACCTGTAAAGGTTAAAGTGCATTTTAGGTTCATTGTGACATCATGCAATAAGAAGAGTACCCCAACATTTTTGTGAGTATAGTTTGGAATGATTCAGATGAACGGAACAGTTTAGACTTATTAATCCACTAGACTCAGGCACGAATGACAACTCTGTAAAGTTGGGAGTTGCCATAATCTGCCCGCCCGAGTGTTTTCACACAGTTCTCCAACAAATCCCTCGGAGAGGAACAACATATTCCTCTCCCAGGTGGTGGTGCTGCATCATTACTGAAGGAGAAAACAAGAAAAACTGGTTAATGCAGGACAACTTGGTTCACTTGAAGTTACACAAAGCCTGCAAACCAGGGTGCATCAGAGTTCAGGTGCACATTCACCCTTGAATGCAGTTTGTTTCTGACCAAAAACCAGCTGATCTAATCAAATATATATTAAAAACACATTCAGTCTAATCCGCGGTCATTTAGCAGACACTCTTATCTAAAGCGACTTACAATAAAGTTATACCAACCCTGGAAACAAGGAGGGCAAAGTGTGTCACCCAAGGACACGATGACAACAGCTGACTGAGGTTGGAGCAGGATTTGAACCACCAACCTTCAGGGTATCAAATGATCTGTATTCATGTCGCTTCATTAAACGGACCCATCTGTGATGAGAGAAAGGCCTCCTAAAGCATCTCAGGAGCTGACTTCTATCTCATCTGTTTGCTGTGAAATAACTGAGCTGTAATTGTGCCTGCAGGGCTTCCAGCTGACTCACTCTCTGGGGGGGGGCACTGGCTCGGGTATGGGCACTCTGCTGATCAGCAAGATCCGGGAGGAGTACCCCGACCGCATCATGAACACATTCAGCGTCATGCCCTCCCCTAAGGTACGGCATCTGTTCTTATTTCCACTGCAGCTTTCTGTGACACCTTCAGTGTTTTTACCCTGATCTGCCTTTGACCAATCAGGTGTCGGACACGGTGGTGGAGCCGTACAACGCTACCCTGTCGGTCCACCAGCTGGTGGAAAACACAGACGAGACCTACTGCATTGACAACGAGGCCCTTTACGACATCATTCACCCACACACA
>JBBBVT010000019.1:18455913-18477262 GCA_037177035.1 Craterocephalus eyresii | reverse complement strand
ACCTACTGCATTGACAACGAGGCCCTTTACGACATCTGCTTCCGCACCCTGAAACTCACAACGCCCACCTACGGAGACCTCAACCACCTGGTGTCGGCCACCATGAGCGGCGTGACCACCTCCCTCCGCTTCCCCGGACAGCTCAATGCAGACCTCCGCAAACTGGCCGTCAACATGGTGCCCTTCCCCAGGCTCCACTTCTTCATGCCGGGGTTCGCCCCCCTGACGGCGAGGGGCAGCCAGCAGTACAGGGCTCTCACCGTTCCCGAGCTCACCCAGCAGATGTTCGATGCCAGAAACATGATGGCGGCCTGCGACCCGCGCCACGGCCGCTACCTGACCGTCGCCACAGTCTTCCGTGGGCCCATGTCCATGAAGGAGGTGGACGAGCAGATGCTGAACATCCAGAACAAGAACAGCAGCTACTTCGTTGAGTGGATTCCCAACAACGTGAAGGTGGCGGTCTGCGACATCGCCCCACGCGGGCTGAAGATGGCTGCCACCTTCATCGGCAACAGCACGGCCATTCAGGAGCTATTCAAGCGGCTCTCGGAGCAGTTCTCGGCCATGTTCCGGCGGAAGGCCTTCCTGCACTGGTTCACCGGCGAGGGCATGGACGAGATGGAGTTCACTGAGGCGGAGAGCAACATGAACGATCTGGTGTCGGAGTACCAGCAGTACCAGGAGGCCACAGCCAACGATGGCGAGGAAAACTTTGAGGATGAAGACGATGAGATCAATGAGTAAGGAGAGCGAACACACGTATGGTAACGTTCTGAGATAACACCGGTTAACATGGAAAGTCAGAATAATACGGTTTAGTTGATTTAACATGCCTCATTTACACTGTAAGAGCCTTAAAAAATTTACTTAAAATGAATACTTGAGTTATTTTTGACTGTCAATCATTGAAGACCTGGCTTTAAAGGGAGTTAGGTATTATTTATTACTAAAGTGTCTAAAAGATATGAAAAAATCAACATTGACATCCTCAAAAGTGACAAATTCTCAGGCTGAGGGAAAGAAAGTGTCTGGTTAAAGGGATACTGTGTAACCTTTGGCCACTAGGGGGCTAAACCGCTAACTTTACACAACACCTTCACCAAATCAAACAGTCTCTCTTTCTGGTCTCCTAAGACATAATTTCCACCTTCTTACTTTGTTCAGCCATGACAAAGCTCTGCAGGTCACATGATCCCATGAGAGAGATGGATCCGCTCCTGCAAAGTCACAATGTCTGGTTTCTGAAGAGGGCAGCCCCCTCAGAGCGAGGACATACGTCACTCACTGTATACTGGCCTGGGAAATTAAACAGATTTTGTCATGTCGGTTTTAGACATTTAAAGATAAGTTATGACTTTGTGGTTTGATTAAAAATGAAAGAGTTTAATTGAAAACTGAGCTGCAGACACTCAACATATTCATTGCTCTCCAACCTGCAGAGATCTGCTCCTGTCGCGATTATAAATGATGTTTCAGGCATTTAAGCATCTCCTGTAAAAGTTGGTTTGGAATCTAAAATTACGAGTGTGTGCACTGAACTTCCAACACCAAAGCAGCGGGTCATGTGTTGCATGGTGTGTTGCATTGTGTTGCAAGAAGCTTGCACATAGATTACTGCCCCCTGCAGGACAAAGTGTGAAGGTGATGCTGTGGTCTGATGGTGTCTGCTCCGGGCTGGCTGGTTCTATCAACTGTCCCACATATGCTCGTTTTCCACATTTAACAACTTCTCATCAGCACTTTTTGTTTTGTGTTTGTGTTATGATTTTTGTACCTGTGAGCTCATCTTTACTATCTAAGAGGTTAAAATAAAAACTTTGTCCAAGGCTGCAAGCTGGTAGTGTGTGTTGTCTGTGTCTGCAATCCAATCTGTGTGTTTGGTTCCTCTACATCTGACCGGCTGCAGTATGATTAAGATAAACAAGATGCTGGTAGTTTGAACTTAAATCGATTGATCTTTTGTCGATCGAAAATAAAAACAATCCTTTAATTTTCTGCTAATAATGTGATAGTTTGTAATTTTTAAGATGCCTTTTGGATGGTTTTTGTGAACAAATGCAACAAACCACATTTACTTTTCATCCAGCTGCTTTCTACCTGAAAATCTGCAGAATGTGATTAGATTTTTTCTGCTATTCAATAAGATTACTCAAATTTTTACTTTCACAAATAAAATATAATTTCAATTAGAATTAACTATGATAAAGGGCCATATTTAATAACTTCCTTTTTCCTCCACAGGGTTCAGTGAGACTGACTTTGCCGTTTTTGCATAATAATCTAATAACAGAAGAACAGCACCAACCACGCACATGAAACTCAACTTTTGAATCCTTTTTTATTTACAGATATAAAGGGAACAAAAAGAGTAACAAAATGAACTGCCTGATGTTTGTCCTGTTTAATGTTTAGTGAGATATCTAACTTGTAAATTCAGAAAATTCTGCATGATGCAGCAACACAACTTAATCCATCTTATAAGTGATATAAAGAACGGTAATGATGCTTCTTGGTGTTCCAGCTGTGGAACAATAAAGTTCTCTAGTTAAGAATAAGAACACTGTTGTTTACATGTTCATGGTGTTTGTCATGTTCAGGACATTCAGACTGATTTATTCATGAAATAATCATGAATAAAACGAGGGTTCTTAACTGTCTGACCGCTTACTAATGGAAGAAGTAGCAATGCTCACAATGTGATGCATCATGAAATCAAATCAAATGGCTGACAAGATAATCCTAATTTATTTGAATTGTAAAACCAGTAAAGATTCACAGTCCCAGCTTCTTATTGTTTATCAAGCTTTAATTTGGGTTATCAAAATAAACAAGTTAATGCAAAGAGATTTTAAAATGAACACGTTATTCTCTCTTCTTTTTAAGCACTAACATATGAAGTTATTACTCATGCCTTATCAAAATGAGCCATTAATACTGAGAAGAATCTGGATTAAGCAAGTTACATTTTTTGCACATTAATGCATAAATAATAAAGTTTTCCTTCTAAAAATTTGGCCTTATCTCTGTGACATAATGGGCATATAGATGGACAAAAAAAACACTTTATCCTCCTTATTTATGACATTTCTGGCGTTGTTTTGGTTGTACATTTAGAGGACGAGTTGTGATGATGTGCTGCTCTGGTACTAACATCTAATGTGTAAAAGTGGTTGTGACATTCCTATGTGAGACAAAAGTGAACTGGGATGCGTTTCAGACATTTAGAAAAGTCCTGTACAGCAGCAGAGTTCAGAGGCTGCAGGACTGAGCCTGTTAATCTGCCTCCAGCAGCGTCGGTGTGAGAAGTGATTTCCCAGCAGTTCTGTTTGTGTGGAGGATTACATGCAGAGCAGCAGCAGCCGTCGCTGTCAAAGAAAAAACTGCTTGGCTCATGTCTGTGGACCCATTCTCCATCTGCAGCTCTTTGTCTCTGCAACATGCAGCGTTCAGCAGTGTGGCCGCTTTGCAGCGAGGCCGTTTAACAACGTTTGGTGATGATGAACAGTGATGAAGAGGAGGGATGGGGCTGCTCCTGACACGCAACATGAACAGTCCTTATAAAGGCAACCACCGCCTCCAGGAACAGCTGCCCATATGTGTAGATCATCAACCAGCCGGTCCCTCCCAAACTCCTCCACACTGGGACACAAGATAAGATTAGTTGTCGGTCCATCCTTTAGCTGGCAGCAGCTCAGCTCTGAGGAGATGTTTCTGAGCAGGAAGAACACGGTCTGGCTTGCAGAACTCACTTCTAACTGTGAATGTGTTATTTGTTTGTCCAACAGGAGCTGGGAAGCAGATGAGCCAATCAGAGAACAGGAAGATGACAGCATGGTCAGTTAGATTTGGAAAACTCCTGATATTTTCTTTCAAAAAGAAAAACTTACTGATCACAGTCAGTGATAAAATGTAACATTCAACAGTGAGCTGTTTGATAGGACGACTGCTTATTTTGTGTCTCTGGAGGATGTTTTGAGGTTTGTTAGACATAATTTGAACAGGAAAAGTAATAAAAGGCGACTGAAATGAAGAGATTTGCTTGTTTTATTTTAACAAAGCAATTGAAATTATAAAGTTTTGAGTCCAGTATACTTCCAATAAAAGAAAACCTGCTAAGTGGGCTTGTGTTGACCTCTAGTGGTCTGACCTGGAAACTACAACAACCTTAATAAAACCAAAGCTGAGACTTGAAATGAGCCTGGGAGTCACAGTGATGTGCTTGTGTTAAAACCTGGACCGGCGCAGTTTGGATGGATTTAACCAAAGAGGGCCCTTTAACATGGAACTGTTTTTAATTCCAATAAGATTTGTTAGTAAAATAAATAATTTGAAATAGCATTGAAATATTTCAAGGTTTAATAAAGATAGTCTTTCAGATTTGTTATTTTCCACTCGTTGCTCGGAATGAGGACGTTTTTTAGCACAAAAATGAAGGAAATTTATATTTGATTGTGTCTCCCCTTAAATAATCCAGTTGTTGTTGGATTATACACTGTTGAAAACCTGATTATTCACCTACATGTCTTCGAAATGAACAACATAGCTAAAAATGCGGGTAGTACATCCCGTCCCCAGAAAACATACCAAAATCCCCTGCAGCATTCCCCTGTTGGTATTCAGAGCCAGGATCATCATAGAGTAGCTCCAGAATGCAGGACGATGGAATGGCCTGCTGTGAGTGCAGACCTCAATGCTACTGAACATTGGTAGGATCAACACAGCCACGCTGGCTGACCTTCAGCAACAGCTGGTGCAGGGGTGGGAGGCAGTCACAACATGTGACCAGACTGGTGACCAGCGTGATGAGGAGGTGGGTATGGATCTTTTACACAATACTGGGACACCTGTCAGTGGGAAATAAATAAAGTGTAGAACTTGTGTTATTATTCCTTATTACTAATAAGCCAATTAATCAGGAAAGTCTGAACAGTAGTAAACACCAACAGGAGAATGTTGCAGAGGATTCTGGCACATTTTTAGGTGGAAAAGTCTACATTATATATGTGTTGTTTCCTCCACAGAAGCCTCTTTTATATAAGTTGTAAACCTCGTAGAGGTGACAAATCCAGTATCAAATGGAATCAGTTCATTTAAAAAAAGTATAGTTTGTTTTTTAGTTTAATATGTGACTTGGTATGATCCACTTATAATCAGCATAACATGTTTTTACTTTTAACGATCACACATTTTTAGAGATCTTGAAGTTCCCTCCGGAGAATGGGTTAGTGCCAAACTTGACCAGTAGAGGGTGCTGCAACACAACTCTTCTATCCACAAACGAACACCTGCTACATCCTTAATAATTAGAAGAGTTTAAAACTTGATTTTAGCGAGTGAATGCATTATTTAAACAAAGACTTCCCACTAAAAGGGTAAAATGGGGAGTAGGCTATTTGTGTTTACCTGCAACATAAATAAATGCACTTTTCCCCTGATTTAAGCAGAACTCTGTTGTGCCTCCTGCAATTTAAATCGATAAAAAACCTAAATGTGCTGAGCCAGTATCTTTATAGAAGATGTTTTTAGTAGTTTAGCATAGCTATGTGCTGCCTCTCCTAATGAGCCAGCTCAGATAACAAGCTAACAAGGAGGCTCAGATGAGTGGATAATGGTAACGAGAGTCAAGCACAGCCCGCCGCCGCCTGCAGAGATGAGGTTTTAATTGGCAATTACAGAGACAGAGAGGCTGCTGGCAGTGTGGTGGAGTCTGCAGCTGCTGTCCTGTAGCCACAACAGGTTTCTGCTTTCCACACGCCTTTCCTTCTGTCTGTATGCAGGTATTTGTCATGGCTGTCTTTGCTTTTATATTTAGAGTGAAGCAGGTTGTGTGAGTCTGCAAGAACTCAGAAGTCATTTTCAAAAGAAAGATGAATAATTCAGCGTTCAGATGAACTGGATAGGTTTCTTTTCTCAGCCTTTGAAACTTCAGCTGACCCTGTTCTGGTGAATAAACTGGAACATCTGAAACAGGCTAAAACTGCTGAACACAGTTTATCGCTGCGTTATGACTTTCTGACTCATCGCTGCTAACGTAGCCTATTTTGGCTAAAAAACCACATTGAGAGGAGCTGTAGTCCCTCTGTCCTGATCAAGATCTAAAAATCCAAACCTGCTATCACTCCTCATAACAGCACAGTACTGATATTCTATTGTTAAGAAAACCAGCAAACATGGGAATAAATTTGTGGTGGACACAGTAATAATACAATAATGTCCTAAAATAATTCTGATGCATCACATGGTGTCAGCATGTCGTTGGTTGTATGTCTGTCCAAGGTGAACCGCCTCTTACCTGGCCCTGTGGTGGACTTAATGGTACGAAAAATGAATGGATGAATGAAAACATTCATTTTGATAAAAAAGAAGAAATCCTCTCCTGTTTTTGTTCTTTAATTTCCAATAAAAGAACCACTTTAACAATACAGTACAAACATTTATGGCAAAGGTGCAAATTGAAAGTAAGAAAACTACATACAACTGTGTAAAAAAAACTGTTCATTTGAAGCTTTTTATATCTTTTTATGTACATAAAACTTTATAATCGACTTACTCTATGCAACTACTGTAGCCAGTCGTTATAACATGCTTCATAGATCCTTCATAGTTATTATTAGACACTGTACTGTAAGTGGAGACGTTTGTATGTAAGTCTGGAAGAAGCTCGTCCATCAACCTCAGTGTTGTGTCTCAGATGTTTTTCTTCAAAGTCACATTCCTCTCATTTGGCCATTAATCAAAATTGAAACTCTTCTTGGTTACTTTTCTTTCTACTTCGACTGAACGAAATAAAACTAAATGAAACCTTTGATCTAATTTCCAACCTTGAGGCTACAGAGTGCCTCTCTGTTGTCTGTATCTCAGGTAAACATCTCCTCAGCCTGACCGCAAGACGAGGAAGAAAAAAAACCATGAAATAATAGGTATTCAGAGAGGAGCCAAATCTGTCACGGGTAAAATATTATTTCCCTCTGGCTCTGGAGGAGACCAAAAACAGAGCTGGAACAGATCATTTGGATTCTGCTGATTCAAATGAGTCAAATCTGTGATGAAATTCAGTGATTACTGCCATCTAGTGATCAGGTCGAAGCAACAATCTCATTTACAGATTTCCATTCTTTCACCCTGAATTCTCTTCTCTTCTTCATGTTCCCACTTTTTTCTGTTGTTGCCCAAAGTGACAGGTCTCATCCTTGATTTATCAAATTCCCTCCTTCGTACGTCTACTGAAGGCAATGACAGCGCTAGCATGGCTGTTGCCCTTTATACAAAAATTTACTGCACCATTAAACACTCTGATCTAGCATCCGTTGTGTTTCTGTCTGCTACACACGCTGCCGCATCCTTCAGCCGGACTAAAGCTGAGCGAGTCGTAGAGTTGTGAGCTCTGTCTTGTTTTCTTCAAACTATAAAATGCTATTTTATAGCGTGAAGTCATCTCATGTGTTCACAGTGTCTGGTGGGAATCTGAAGCAAAGGCGCCCTAAGGTACAGTACCACTGATGTCCTCTTGGACCTCCACATTAGAACTATGTCCCCTTCCCCACCACGAGTCATTAATTTAATCAATATAAGATCTCAAAGAAATTTGTTTTAACCAATCAGTTTCAAGCATTCATTCATCAGCTCCATCCTTCTGCCCAAATATGGTCACATCTGACTCCAGGAGGACCAACAACTGTACCTGACAGTTCACAAACCAAAGAGAGACGACAGAGGACTCATCTGTTCAGTTCTACGCAGTGTGTGAATCATTCTGTCTACAGAAGCCCTGAATGGACACAACTAACCAGAAATGTGGTTTCTCCAACAAAGCAGAGACTGTAGGTGAACCAAGGTATTAGATTGGTAGCTGTAAAAAACACAGTAGACTTTTAAGATTTTTTTTACCTTGCATGTCTACAAAAACTTCAAATACCTGAGTCCTTCACAGATCCAGCTACTAATTTATTACTTATTCCTCTCTTGTGGAACCAGCAACCAGTTTGGCCTCAGGAACCAGACACCCTCCCTACCTTTAAGATCAGATTTCAAACTTTCCATTTTGTAAAGCTACTTGTTAGAGTTTGTCTGGTGACCCTAAGCAATCCCGTAGTTACCAAACTGTAGACTCAGTGCATCACAGGGCATCTCCCATCAGCCTGAGCCTGGCTTGCAGTTATTGTTAAGGCTGGGCAATATATCGACACATGGTATAGAATGAGGGAGTACCTTTACATTGAATTTGCTTGTTTTGAGTTAAAAATATCTCTTTTTTCACTTTGCAAATTGTATTTTTTTAATTGTAATTGAACAGTATTTTCATTATTTTGACTAAAAAACAATCTATTTTAATGCACATGTACTGATCCTTAATAAAAGTGCATTTAGGGCCCAAGGCTGTAAATTAGAATGATCTCATTGGTTAATTAACCAAAAAATATGTATCAAGTTAATAGGTTGTACAATAAATGGACAAACCTTAAAACCACGTGCCATCTTGGCACTGTCACAAGACTCATGCCTGCTGGAAACGAGGAGGACCTGAGAGGGGGGCTGTGAGCGTGGGGAGGGATTGACTCCAATCAAACCCTAAGCTACGAGCTAACAAAGCTAACCTGGAGCTAACGGAGGATGGCGGACTAAAGCTAAGGTGCTGTTAGCTGGCTAAAAACTGTGGTTGTGCTACTCTTAGCCTCTTTTAGCACCTGACACCTGTCAATCAAAAGAACACACCCCTAATGAAAAATTTTAGCATTAAATAACATCTAAATGAATGAGTTTAAATTTTTTTCCTTCCCCCCACAACTGTCATGAAGGTAAACTTAAGCTTTTAAGGCTAAAATTTTTTTTTTTAACCAGGCTGTAAACAAGTTTAATTCTTCTGTAAAGTTGCTCTTTTTAACATGGGAGTCTGTGGGGGATTGCTCTGTTTAGCAGCAGCACCTAGTGGAGGAGGGGGGAACTGCAGTTTTTGTTACTTCAGCATAGGCTTCACTCTTCTGTGGGAGGTTGCTGCTTGATCAAGTTATATATTTATATCGAGACTCATGAAAAAATGATGGGGATATGAAATTTTGTTCATGTCGCCCAGCCTGAGTTATGGTGTCCGTGTTTCCTGTCAGTTCCCCTCCAAAGGGCCCTGCTGTCACATTTACTGATCCAACAGCATCTTCCATCCCCAGAGAGCCATGAGTCATGCTGGTTTACCACAAATGTGTGAAACCGACTGGATCTGAACATGTTTCACACTCAGATCATAGCTGTGTGCGCGCGCATCCTGATTCTGGCCTCTAAGAAAGACAGTTTCAATTTCTTTCTAAACCAGCCGGTTAAAAAGTCAGGTGTGTGTTCTCACACACCCATCGGTGCGTTTTTCACCCTGAAGGCATCAAACGCACATCGAGCGGCTTCTCCTTCCTGATGTTTGCACAACTTTATTGGCATTTTTACAACCGCAGCAATTACAAACGCGCCGCGTGCCCCTGAGCTGTTATCGAAGTGTGTGTGCGCGCATGCGCGTGGAAAGACAAACTAGGGGAGCGTTTTTTAATTTGAAGAGGCTGAGAGGCGCTGCATGTGGGGACTGAACCTGAAAGTCTAGCTGCCATGGAAACGGGGTGAAAACAGAATGGGGGTGAAAAGGGTGCACACACTTTACATTCACATCTCCTTCACTTCTATTGATTTATTACAGATTTTTGGGACATTAAGTGTAAATGGAGAGCTGCTTTTTGTCCCCAGAGGACACGATCTGATTAATCAGATGAATGATGAGTCATAAAAGTCTCAAACAGAAACACACAGCTCGTAGAAACGCAGAAGAAGTCAGCGAGCTGAAAGGAGGAGGAGGAATGAGGCTGCACGAACAAGCCTGAGCGCGACACACTTTCCCTCCCACACAAACACACTTACACACACACACCTCACACACACTCTCCTCCAGCCGGGCAGTGTGGAGCGTCAGACCCGGAGAGGGGAGCGAGGAGGCAGCAGTGCGCGCGGGGAGGACGCGGAGCTGCTGAGACACCAGGCGGCTGAAACAGGCTCCTACCCCGGAGCATCTTCTGCGCCCGGACCTGCTTCTGCAGCCGCTGCCGCTCATCCAGCCCGGACTGGAAAACCTGCAGGATTACAAACCGATCAGGGAGAGAAAAATCACCTGGAAGCTCCATCATTTGTTCTTTTTCCCCTTCTTCTATCAAACCTACACGAGGAAAAGTTTATTACAGTTTTCTGGGTTTTTATCTGGACCCATGGCAGGATTATCCCAGCAGCTGCTGCAGACTGGAGCAAATAAAGTTCAGCTGGAGCATCACTTTAAAACACATTTAGTTTCTTTGTCTCAGAGATGTAAGAATCCTGCAGTTTTATTCCAGGATCTGTAAAATCATCTGGACCTCGAGGAAAAGGAAGATATGATCCATGCTGACCCTGTTATTTTAAACGGAGAACCAAAAAGGTTTGATCTTAAGAATGAGGACTTTACCTGCATGATTTTGTCCCTCAGAAGCAAAAACGGTGAGCAAATAATTTCTACTTTTTTTTATATTAATAGAAAGCCACATTTGGGTCTTGCTTTAATGTGTTTTTAACCTTTGGCTGGTGAGGAGGAGTTTAGTTCATTCTCTCCTGGAAAAGTCAGAACTGAAGGAGGGTGGATTTCAGAAAATGACTCCGTTTTTCCAGCCTCTAAAAATAGCAGTTTAACCCGTCTATCTCCGCGGTCCTGTGGGACTTCTGCTAAAAGCTCCATCTGCCTGTGAGACTGAGCGGAGTTAGCTGTGGCTGATCTGCGGAGGCTCACACGGGGTTACGTTTCAGAGAAGTGTCACGCTGCTGAGCGTCCGCGCGCTCCATCAGACGGAAACAGCCTACATTAGAGTTAACTGCTGCACAGACTGGCTTCAGGAGCCACTTACAGTAACAGGCATGATGAGTGACATAAAACTCTGTGCGCTTTTCCCAGACGGAGGAAATCTGCAGGATTATTGATGGGTTTTGGCACCTGCTGCATCTGAACAGTTATTAAATTTAATGACTATACGTTTGGCACCGAGCAGTGAGATGCAGATGAAAGATAGTTTGCAAGTCAAATGCAGAAAGACACCAAATTAGCGACAAATACAAAGTAAGTGGGCAAAAATGCAAAGTAAATGCAAAGTGGACGTAAACTAAAACATGCAAATGATAGAGGAGTAAGTATTGACTAAACATTCATAAAGACATTTTAAATGAAATTACTCTTAAGGTTATTTTATAAAAATGTTTTATATTGGCAGAACATTAGCCAAATCAGCATGCAGAGTGCAAACTACACTGGAAAAAAGCCACTCCAAAGATAAGTTAAAGAAAAATTAAAACAAGGTATTTTTGCTTGAAATAAAAACAAATCTGTCTATGTAATGAGTGAAAATTCTCTTGATAAGATTTCTTGGAATAAGATTATATTCAAGCCTCACAAGATCCTATAAGCTGGAAGAACTTGTTCTTATATCTTATATTGTGAAGTTTTGCGACTCATTATAAATTTGAGGTGCCCAAAAGTAGGTTTCCCCCCTACTGTCTTAAAACAAGTTCCTGTATCTCACTGAAATGTTACTCTAAATGAACTCCTCTTTTAAGTCTGCAGAACACATGATGCTTATAATAGTACACAGTAAGGAGTTTCAGAAACAGATTTGAGATTTTGGCACTGCTTTTGAGGGAAGCCACAATGGAATATTTATCCTGGATGAGGTCATTCCTGCCGCTTTTCAGGGGAAGGGCAGCACACCGCAGCATTTTGCTGAGCAGAAAGAGAAAAACTGAATGATAGATCCTCATTTTGCGAAAACTCTAAATTATGACAAGTTCTTGAACTAAATGTGAAGCATCTTGCACTGCAAACCAAGAAGCCATATTTAATCGACCGACTATGTATCACAAAGCTCCTCAGCTGTAGAAACCCATCACTTTCACAGTAGAAGACAAAAAAGGGTCAGATTTAGGTGATTGTATCTTATATCAAGGATGATAAGACGTTTTGACTAAAATTGTTTGAAGTCTTTGCAGTATAACTATATGTGAAAAGTTCCCAGATGAGGTGCTGGTCTGGAAAATGTTCCAGCATGCATCCAGCCAGCCCACATCACATAACCCAACACATAATGGACCACAGTATAAAACTGAAACATGTATGTATTAGTTGAAAGTATCTATTAGAAAAAATTTGACCATTTTCATTTATTGCTCTCTGGGTGGGGCAGTTCAGCTGAAAATGCTCATCTTCACCGAAATCATCCCACCTATCAAGAAAGTCAGAGTGGATGCCAACAGGGTCCATTTTGGTACACTTTAATTTGGTTTAGGTGTGGTGTTCATTCCACAGAAGCACCATCCTTTCAAGGTAAACCTGGCGGTAAAGGTGACTGATCAGGTTTTCCAACCCTTTATATTATATAAACTATTATTAAAAAGAAGATATTTCCTTACTTTTTACTTACGCAAATTGAGATTATGTCCTTTTTGATTTCACAACAGGTTATTTCCATTATTTATTCCGTTTTTTTAATCTGATTTTGAGATTCGGTAAAGATGATTTTCTGTTGCCCTTTGAAATAAAACATCAAATTTAAAGGGGTACATTTGATTTCTCTGGAGTCATGTTGCTGAACACCGCTGAACATCCCATAGAGATCCTTCTTGTCAGCGTATACTAAATGCTCTTCACTGAACTCGTTGGCTCTTCACAGTTTGTTGTGAAGACAACAGTGGTTCCCGTTTGGCCCTTTTTATTGTTGCATACTGTGACATTTCATAATGTAAATACACAACATCGACAGTTCAAACAGATAATGTGCAGGGTGTGAACAGTTTTACAATGTCTGTTTGTAAGTTCTGGAAATGTATAATAATGTCTTCCGGCGAAAGAGGAAAGCACAATTTTTCTTTTGTTTAAAGTTTCTCTTTTTAGGATATTTTCTCTCAAAGTGAGAAAAAAATATTAAGAAGATGCTTTTGAGGTTTTTTCCCCACATGATGAGGGACTGGAAATGAGTGTTTCAAGATATTTCTCACTTGTCTAAATTCTTGATACTTGATACTGAATCTTCCTCATTTTCAATAAGATGCACCTGATTCCTGATGCTCATTCGCTGATTCAGCAAAGAAATGTAAGAGCACATTTATGGAGGAAGAAGGGAAAAGAAAGAGTTAAACAAGGGTCAACATTTTTTGACTGGACTATTTTTTCACTCTCCTGGTCCTCCATACAACTCTGCATCACTCTAAATTGTCCTTTTTAAACATGGTGTGACTTGGAAGTCAAAGTCCTGAACTCTTCACAGTCTTTTCTCAGCATCTTCAGTCAGTTAAAAGCATTTCTGCTCTACCTGTTGAAACAATTCAGGATGATTTAAAGCTCATTTCTTTGCTAAATGGATCAACCTGCTGCCTGAGATGATTTAAGCAGCAGCTAACGGCCGTATTGATCCATGGGGGTTTTTTCTTAGAACAGCTGTTTTGTCTCCACCACCCATGTTTGTATCTAGAAGAAACAAATGTGGATATTTTAAGAAGTAAATGACCAATCTTCTGCCTTTCAGTATCTGCTGCGTTAGGTTCCATCATCAGGACGTCTGAGGAGTCCAGAAAGTGGAGCTCTGGGATCCTGGCGGTGAACTTTGCAAGTATGTGTGTGTGTTTTCCATTTTCCTTCTAGTATTAATGGTCCGGATGTTTCAGTGAAAGTAACCACATCCACATCAGGGTTTCATAACGGGAGCAAAACAATGGATTGGACAAGAGATGTGATGATTCAGGGAGAAAAAAAAACAGACTGAAAAACAGATGTTTATTTTTTCCAGGACTTCATTTTCAATAAATGTGTTTTTCCCTTCGTTTGGATATGCAGGGAAGTGACAAGCTTCTTCATCATCTTACAAGCTTACAGTGAAAAGAGAGACAATAATGAGCTCTTTCAATAAAACATAAAGAGGGAAGCAGCTCTCCTGAAACCCTTCATGGACTTAACAAACAAAGGCTCGTCGATGTGGTTTCTTATGTAGCTTAAAACTAAAACATCTATAGATTTTTAAAGCAATAAACACAAGATTTGACCGTGTTAAGTAAAAATTTTAACCTTCTCAGCTGCTGCTTATCTGTTATCAGGTCAAATACTGACCTGATAATAGGATCTGGATCAGGTCTTCCTGTCCTGTAACATCATGAAGGGTCATTTTTATGTCATTGTCCAGCAGCTTATCCATGTGTCTTTTATTTTATAAAGATTTTTCTTAGATTTTCTGACTTTAAGGAAACTTCTTTTTATCTAATTTTCTTTTTAGGTTCTGTTCAAGAAGCTCTTCTGACATACCCAGAAGGATTTTCCTGTTTTTGGACAAACGTCGGACCAAAGAGAAGCTGCAGAGAGGGTGTGTTTGCTTGCGTCCAGCCGGACGATGATGGACACATTCCTCGCTGCTGAGGAGCATATATCTATCGGACATGAAAAAACAAAACCTTTGGAAACATTTGTGGTGCAAACAGCGCCGAGCCGATCTGGAGGCCGGATTGTTGACCCTGAGAGTCTGGAACGTGTCACTCTGACCGGATTATCTAATACTGAGAAACTGAACTAAACTCTGGAAGCTGGACAGATTTACTAGTCGTCTCAGCCCAGCACTCAGAGGACACGTATCTGTTGGGACATCTTCACCACCATGCTCCCCGGTGGGCTGGGGTCAGGCGGAGGGGGCCGCGGCGGGGGGCTCTGCCTGCTCAGGTGGCTGGGCCTCCGGCTGCTGTCCCGTCGGGGGACCCTGGTCTTCGCTCTGCTGTGGTTCGGGTCCTGGTTGTTCCTGAACGGGCTGGTTCTGGTGCACAAGAGCATCCTGTCGGACTACTGCACCGACGATAAGAGCAAGCGGATCCTGCAGCGGCTGGTGAGTAAAACCGGGCCTTTCTGCACCCTTTTCCTTGTATTCTGATTGATGCTTGATTCACACCGATGTAGTTAAACCAACCTGGTCGTATCTTCCTGGAAAGGCAGAGCTGCTTTTATTAGTGGGAAGCTGACTTTATGGCTGCTGCTGATGAATAGCTTGGTCTCAGTCAGACACTTTTTGGCCGGATAAAACTGTAATAGTTTTGTGCTGCAGTACAGAAGAAACCCTTTAATTAGACTTTAATGTGCTCGCTGAGTCGTCTGGTGGTTGGTGCTGAAGTGTGGCCTGCAGCCGATGCTTGTTTTTCTAGTTGTAGCCCATATAGTGAGAAAACAGTGGAATAGTTGTGGGAAGTCAGTAAATAGTTGGACTAATCTGCCAACTTTGGTTCCAACTGAGCGTAACGTTTAGGAGGAGGCATGTTCTCCACCCGGCTGAAAGAAACGCTGTATCTCAGAGGCAGGAGATGTTCAGCAGAACTCAGCCCTGCTCTGTTCTGAAGGGATAAACATTTCTAGCTTATACTTGTTTTGTTAAATCTGGACGAGGACTTGGTGATAGTCGGCTTTGATTTGAGGGAGTTTGCTTCATCGGTTCACTTTATCAGATGGTTGCATGAAAGAATGATGCTGTTAGAATAAATAGCACCTCTAAACTTCCAGAGCATCGCTGTAGGTCGGTAAATGTGCGAGTATGGAGTTTTTTTGACCGGGGGCTTGGACATTGTTGAGTTCTTTTCGAAAACGCTATAAATCCATTTGTATCGTTTTCAGGGAAATGCCGTTTTAAAGGAACATTTTGCAAGTTTTAGCTTTATTTCAGTATAAGTGACGCCAATGTTGTGTAGCTTATGCATTTGCTGCTTTGATTTGATTTACCTGAGCCCGGTGTTAGATGCACAATAAATAGATAAAGCATAACATAGCTAGCATACAGCCCAATGCTATAAAGGCTCATGGCCACATGCAGCCCTGAGGATGCGAGCGCGAATTCCTTTGCTGAGCAGCAGAAACAGGACTATAGAGGCAGCTGAGGTGGACAGAGATCAACTCATCCTGCACATCAGGCGGTTGGAAGAAGATGTTGGGGAAAGAAAATAATATTATTTATCATTTAAACTTGTGCAATGTACCTTTAAGAGGAGACCTTATATTAGTTTGCATGGAAAAGAGATTTTCCTGTACATTTAAAACAAGGAAATATGGTGATTTGGCATGAAACAGAGCAGTGAGAAGGTTCAATACACAGCAAAATGACATGAAAAACAAGAAGAATAAAGAAGAATAAAGGTTCTTCAAACTTAATTATAAGTCTATTTGTGTTCATGGATAAAAAATTTCTATCTGAGTAAAACTGATTTATTTATTGCGTTCAAACATTAAACCTCAGAAAACAACAAGCAGCTCCGAAGTGAGACCGACTTGTTGGATCACATGACGTTAATGGATTTATGTGTTTGCCAAACGTTAGTCTGTTCACTATTATGATGAAATATATCAATGTATCTCATCTGCAGCTGTTTATCTTGTCTAAACAGCATCGTTGTTGGAATGAACGGAGGTCTTTCTTTAATTTAGGGCACCGTCTTGTGTTTGTGCTTTTCTGTATCTCAGCCACCATATTTATTTCTCCCCTTCTCTCACTTTCACACTCTCTGGTTCACTCAGTCAAGAATGAAACCCAGTTTAGATGTAATCGCACCGTACCGACGCCATAATTCCCTGATGTTCCAGTGTTCCTGAAGGCGTCACCAACATAAAACTGAGATTTGTTTGGCGGCAAGTTTCAGTCTGATTACCAGAGAAATGAGGTGGAAGCTGCCTGGAAGGAAGGAAGGCTGGATTCTCTGCAGGAATGTGAGCTGAGCTTAAACAACCTTCCTCAGTCCCGATATTTTCTACCTTAAAGGACGAACAGAGTCCCGCCGCCGTTTATCAGACAGATTCTCCCGTGAAGTGGCAGGCTGTGGAGACAAGCGGCCAGAGGTCAATAGCTTTTAATGGCCTGCTGTCTTATCCTGAGCAGCATCTGCTGGAGCGCTGTGGGTAAACACTGATAACAAGATGCTCTCTTTGCCGGTTCCTCTGGGCCGCTCACACACTTTCTGCTCTGCATTTCAACTACCTTCAGCTTTTTCCTTTTTATTTCAGCCTTAATGTCTCTTTTTTCTTTTCATCTGTCTCCTGTTTTAAATTCTTCTGCTCATTAATCACCATGTTTGGATCTCGTGACTGTTCTCTCATTCCTTTCATTCCCTCTGTTCTTCTCTTGAACGTTACTTAACATTTAATTCCCCCCTTACTTATCTTTGTCCCTCATACACAGCCCATCTCATTTTTCTCAGAAGGAGGGACATAAATCAAACAATAAAAGTCGGCTGCGTAAACTGTTTTGTCAAAGTCTTAAACACCATGAAAGTTTACATTCTCCTCTTGCAGCCATGTGAAATATGACCGTTGTTTTAGAGCCAGAAAAACGTCACGGGCAGGAGGGGGACTTTGATGTGGGGGGTTTCTGTTTCTGGTTGTTTCTTTATCTAAGGCAAGCATCAAGTTTTTTTGTCTTAGCTGAATCAGAATAGAAGTTTTTAGAACATAACAATGAACTTAACTATTTTTTGAATGTTTAAAGTCACAAAATTACGTAGAAGATTGATAAGGCAGAAACCAGCATGAGGTGAACGGAGCTCAGTGAAGCGAAACATGAATTATCCTCCGCCAGTCAAAACAGCAGATAAAGCATTGCAACACATCCACTGATAAAAACAGATTAAACCCAGGAAACCCGAAAAAAAGGTTCATTTCTGCAGATTACAAACTTTTTGGGAGTTGTATAATGAGGATAATGTAATAACTCCAACATGGCAGGCTGAGCAATGAGCCAAAAATATGAAACTGAAACGGGAACTTGATCTATGTGTTTGTATCCAAAGAATGTCTGTGTTCATGTGTCCATAACACAAAAATAACCAAAGACTTTTATCACATTAGGTGATGGTTTAGCTATAACTGTTATTTTAACAGGAAAAACATCAAGAACTGGCTCTTATTTCCAATGTTGGGCTGGAAAATACTTTCCTTTGTTTTCCAGAAGACTTGCAGACTCTTTAAAACAAACCCTGAGGTCATAATATGAAACACATGATGCTCGACTATAAAACCATAATTATTCTTCTACATATATTTGTTTAAATATCCTTTTCAGCAGCGTTTGATCGGTTCAGGTACCAAAACAGTTGATAACTTAAGGGAAAGACACAGATATATGATGTGTGTGTGCTGATTAACCGTCGGGGGTCTATGATCATCCCAGCATGTACAGTCAGAGATATGATCATTTAAATCTTATACTACAAAATATCTGATCGTAAATGTAGGAAGCTGTGGGCAGGCGTTTCACTTTCAATACTTTTTTAGGATGAAATGGGCAGGGATTGATCCCACAACCTCCCGGGTCAGCGCACATGCTCTCACCCAGGAGGTTGTGGGTTCAATCCCTGACCGGGCCCTCTTTCATCCTGCCACAATACATTGATGTGCATCTATTTTGGGTCATTTTACACACTGGAAAGAAGTGTGTTTATGGTTTCCATTGTATTATTGTTTACTTGATAGTTTGATCTTTTTTGTGTATTTTTTACACTATTTCACAAAATGTAGACTTGTCATTAAAATAAGATAAGTCTCAATTTTCCGTGATTGTTGCCCTACAAGTCCAGTAAATGTCAACGTGCTTTACACCCACACTAGTCAAACAAGCAAGGACTGCTCCACTGTTTTCCTAAACCTAACCAATACATTCTGGGACATAAACTAAACCAAACACAACCAGAAAACTGCAACAATAAGTAAAACCCAGAGCCTTAGATGTGACTTGAACCAAAGTCTTCTGGATGAAAGTCCAGATTTGTGTGTTAAATCAGAAATTTTCATACCTAAACCGCTGTGACCTCTCTCATTCTTTGACTTCGCTGGCTTTAAACTGTGCAGGTTATACAGGGTTTTACTGGGTAAACTGGTCCTTTCATCCTTAGAGTAGTCAATTCATTATGCATTCATAAAGATTTTTGTTGATGACGGCGGCGCTGCTCTGTGGTGACTCGGGTCACCCTGTGCTGCTGCTTTAGTGTTTTGGTGTTTTCTGTTTCTTGTCTCTCACAATGGCAGTGCATTGGCACTTTCTAGCACAGTGTGAATTGCATCATGCACAGGCGTATATTTATGTATGTATGTTCATAATTGTGGCTATATGTATGCGCGTATGTACGTTTATGTGGGTATATATTTTAAGATGTTTTTCATTTTATACGAATTTCTTTCTCTGAGGGACAATGAAGTTAATTTTGTATCTTGAGAAGAAGCAAGAAAGTCAGACCTCTGTGAGCTGCAGATTTGCAAAGACGCTATGCGTGATTTTGAACTGAGCATTGGATAAAGGGGGTGGGGCTTATCAGAAGAGGTGCTGCTTTGAACAGTGCGTTGGGGGTGGATGTTACATAGAGCACCACTTTTAAATCTTTCTAGCCTCCAACATGACCAACTCAGCTTTAAATTATTTTTCTTCCTCATTCTCTTTTTTTATGACTTCATGAGGAGCCCTGAAATAACCTTGATCCGTTTCATTTGAATGATTGGAACAACCAAAAACATAATAAATGAACTCATTTCCCATCAAGAACATGCTCACTGTTGCTATGACAACTATGAAGCGGCCATGACATGATAAGTATACAATCACTTCAATCTTTTCTACCAGAGTTCTCCTCTGATAGCTGCTGTTGTTACAAATCTATCAGTGTTTTTGTAACTGTGCATTTCCTCACGGAGTCTAAACGTCAGACTTCAGACACGTCACTCCTGCACCCATCAGTGCTCCGATAAAGTATGACAACATGCAAATGCTGTTGTTATCGCAACAGTTTCAAGGAAAAATCCATTTTCCCCGGCCTGGATCACAGTAAACCTCTCAGAGATCCAAAGTGGAAACTGATGAAATCCCAAATAAATACTGAGATCCAACATCAACAAATAGAGCACATTTGCGTAGTTGCGCTTTAACTGCGTCCATCATGTCGTTTAATGAGAGCAGCGCCAGGTTTCGTGTTTCCTGAAGCTCATTTGGCCCTCAGGCCGGCTGTAATGAAGGACAGATGCAGTTTTAACCACAAACACCCCCGCCCCCACCCCCCACCCCCGACTCGGTGATCCCGCTGTCATTGCCCATCTCCGCTCGGATCAGTTGGGGCTTGTCCCGGTGTCTCAGGTGTTACAGTAACCTGGAGAAATGTCTTTTCTTTCTTCCTGCAGGCTCATCCCTCTGCTCTCAGACGTGTCAATGCAGCGGATTAAACAGACGACTGTGTTGAAAGTCTTTTTCAAGACGCACTTGAAGCTCTGCGCTTCATTCATGCGGGTGTTTCGAAATGTTTCATTTTGTGTTTGCATGTAATAAACTGTGTTTAAAAGAGCTTCAGGCAAGGGAGGGTCCATGAAGAAGAAAAAGAAATCATTCAAAATCAAATATTTATAGTTAGCTACCCAGGAATTGAAGGTGTGGGAAAAAGGGGGAGAAGAAAATTAATGGTTAGAGGTGATGTAAAGGGGTAAACTGGTCAGTGAGAATATTTAGGACTGATGTCATGGGACGGAGACATAAACACCCTGATGGGAAACTCGTCGGAACTTGTTTATCTCTGAGACTTTCCCTCCTGGATGAGAACAGAAAGCAGCAGCAGGAAAAGTCTTTTTCTGTGACGTTATTCCTCTTCTTTCCTGACTCAAACTTGTTGGCCGACTTCACCTCCGAAGCATGTGTGATCATCAAAGACGGGCAGCCGCGCTTCCTCTGCACTGGTGTCAATATTAAAACATCAGTCGGAGTCGTGATGATGTAAAATTCCTTATCAAGTCTTTGTGGATCTGCAGATGTTTCATTCATGGCAGGTTTCTGAGAGAAAGATATTGATCAAATAGAAATCTAAAACCTAAGTTTGGCTGCACTGACTGTGGAGCAGAAGTGGATTTTTTGGGTAGTTTCACTTTGAGTGTAAAGGCAGGCCTCTAATTAGGATATATATTAAAATATTAACTTATTAATTACACACCCTGTCTGAGGTGCGTTGAGCTCATTCGCCCACAGCTGGGATGTTCCTTCAAATCCACTTCAGTTTGTCTTGAAGTAGTTTTCAAAGAAAAAGAAAAACTTGAAATTGAACGTAATAAACCTGCTTTCCAGATAATTTAACCAGTGGTATTACTGCTTCAGCATCGTCTTTCTGAAATCTGCAAGGCCTTGAGGTGAGACGATGATGGGAGCAGATGTTGCACCTCCATGTACAGATGTGGAAGCTGCCCAGCCCATAGGCACTAATGGCGCGTTCAGACCAAAAGCAGCAAGACGCTCTCGCTGCTCAAAGTTGGACGCTGGATGCTCGTAAATCAGAC
>JBBBVT010000019.1:18437707-18455813 GCA_037177035.1 Craterocephalus eyresii | reverse complement strand
GACGCGCATTTACATAGACTTAACATGTAAACCTGACGCTCCCGACGCTGTCGCTGCTTTTGGTCTGAACGCACCATAAGGCAGCCCGTCCCATCAGAGATGCTGGGCGCTCCCTCTCCTCTTCAGTCTGCAGGACATGCCCTCCATGCTTTCCAGGAAGAGTTTTCATCCATCTGAGCACAGAAGCGTTTTCTGCTCAGAGCATTTGAAGTGAGCTTTGGTGCAGAGGAGAGGCGCTACTTCTGAATTTAGTTTCTTTATAGATAGAGCTTCAGGGTGAACTGTGTGCTCTGGGAGTTTTCCTGAGTCCATGTAGTGATTTTCAGCAGAGAATCATGTCTGGTTTTAAAGCAGAAGATCACCTGCATCCTTTTCTTAAGTTCAGTCTTGTCCCATGCACACAGAGATTCCTCCTGATTCTCTCAGTCTTTGTATAAGCTACACCGTATATCAGGGTAACTCAGCTCTAACCAGCAGGTTTTCCACATATCGCTGCTCCAACACAGCTGACTCAAATGAATGAGTCACTGTTCAGAGCTTGATTGGCTGTTAGATCCATTTCGTCTGATTCAAGTGACTTTGAAAACCGGCGTAGCCGTGCTGCAGATGGCGGGATCTTCAAACCCTTCACAATTTTACACTGAGGAACATTTTTCAAAAAGTTTTCCACAAATTTTAGAAAGTTTTTGTCAGTTTTATGAACTTCTGTCCAGCTTTACCCTTAAAGGAGCATAAAATGAAAATGAATAATTTCTAGGTTGAAAGAATTAAAAATGTGCAATGTGAATGTCTAGATGTGTAATTCCATCTGGGATTGAAAGGAAGGGAACGGCGGAAGTTGGAAGAAGTTGAAAATGACACATTTCAACACCCAAAGAGCCCTATTAAACAGCAAACAAACCGGGTAAAGCAAGGGACAAAACGAGGATAAACAAAATGAGCGCTGAGAGAACGAGAGAAGTTACGATTCTCCCGGAGCTCGCTTTGCTTCTTCTGGACCGGGAGGGAACAGTCATTATTTAGATCTAGTGTTACTGCAATGAAAGCTCCTTCAGACTCACTCTGGGAAACCATAAAGTTGTTGCTCTTGTCCTATATTCTGCTTGCATTCAGATATAATTCTGCTCTTTTACCTCGGAGCGTAGCGGTCAGCGAAGATAGACAGAAGAAACTGTCAATCACGACACACTTTGTTTTGGTCTCATTCCCCGACCATATCGCTTTTTGCTCCTTTAAGGGGCCCTGCCTCTCTGAAATGCTGTTTTCATACCAGTCATGTCACTAAACTGTTGCCTAGTGTCCTAATTAGTTGTCAAATGCACCTTCAGAACTTTCGTGGCCCCTCTTCCAGCTTTTTAAAGGCGTGTTGCTGCCATCAAATTTAAAATCAGCTATTATTTCTATACAGTGGTAAAATGTCTCAGTTTGGACATCTTCCATGTTGTTTTTGTCCTGTTGGGAGTAAAATAAGGTTTGATGAGATTTACAAATCATTGCATTCTGTTTTTCTCTACTTTTACACAACGTCCCAACATTTTGGGAATTTCCATGAAAATTGCCAGAGAATAAAAGCACGGGGTCCTTTCTATTTACTAAGTGAGTTTTAAACGATGGCAAATTTTTCATTCTTCTCATACTGAAACAGATTCTGATGAATCCGCTCGCTGGCAGCTCCTGATGTTCACGCTAACATAAACAGTAGTTAGAAGTTTTTCTAACACAGCTAATGGGTCATGACCGACACATCCCGCCACGCCCGCCTGTGTCGGCCGCGCTGTTGTTCCAGTCCCGGTGTGTTGGTGTTGACTCTGCACATGTGCTCTGCGTTATGGGGAAATCTGTACGTTTCTGGCGATGCTTGGACTATTAATAGTTTCCAGGCGGGTCGGCTGCGTGCTCTGAACTTGTCCCTGCTTGTGGCTGGAATTCCTCTGCCTATGTATGGTCTGATGCTACTTTTTTATGACCTACCTCTGTTTTTAATGCAGCCTCCTTAACAGGGAATTTGCTCTGTGTCAGCGCGTCTCTGTATTTCATCTGATCCGCTGTCAGGAGGGAAAATTGCATTTATGACACTGTGTTGTAATACAAACAGGGATTTCTTTGCATTTGTGCAGTAAAGTAATTTAACATGATCAGTTTTTCTTTTAAAGAGGATTTCTATCAGCTACAACACCTACGAGGAAAATAAATTAGTAGTTCAACTGATTGTTCAATACCAAAAACAGTAAGAACGTCAGGATGGAAACTGAGAAAATGGCCTCTGTCTTGTAGCAGCTTTATAAAGCCTTGAAATGAGACCTCATGTAAACATTGCGGCCATTTCCAAAATCATTAGTTGAGCTGTACAAACCTTTGCGGAGGCCGTGACTTTCCAAACAAACACAGACATGTTTCCAGCATGACGAGGTCAGCTAAACTGACGAGGTCGGCTGTGGTTGAATTTTTGTCTCCCCTCCAGCTTAAAGATGTCTAAAGATGTTTCCTCTGTGGCTTTCTGTATTCGTACCGGAGGGATTTTCCTACGGGACGATAGCTCGGACGGAACCAGCAGCTAAACAAGGAATCCAAGACACCTTTTTATTCAGCTTCTATGTTCTGTGCCATTCACAACGTCATCTCAAGGCACTGTTGAAGATGCTGTCCTGTTCATTATAGTCCATATATAATCCAGTGAAAACCAACCTATCATCCACATTAGTCTAATTTATTGAGGAATTCATAAAAGAATCAAATTTCCCTTTATTCAGTGCCTAATCCTGATCGACTCAAGATGACAGCAGAGAAGAAAAACTCAATTTTAACAGGAAAGAAAAACCTCCACTAGAGTCATAATTTCCCATCTACTGGACCCAGTATGTTCTAGCTAAGATTGTATATATGATCTTATTTCAATTCATTTCAATTCAATTCAACTTTATTTGTATAGCACCAAGTCATAACAACTTCGTCTCAAGGCGCTTTACTGACAATCAGTTTAAGCCAATCTTATTGTCATACATTCATATATTCAAGTCAATTAATAACAAATAGCCGATGTAAGGAAACCAACAGATTGCTTCAGGCGACAGTGGGGAGAAAAACTCCCTTTTAACAGGAAGGAAAACCTCCAGCAGAACCCGGCTCAGGGAGGGCGCCATTTGCCTTTATTTTAACGTTGATGACCATCTAGTGATATCATAAGCTGCGTTTCCTTTACAGTTTTATACAAAATAAAAGCATTACTTCTGAAATTTAAACACTTGCCAGTGTTTTTATGTAACGGCATTAAGCACATCATAAAACCTTGTTAAACTCCACTCTGAGGAGGATGGAGTTCTAAAACCTTTTAGCATTTTGGAACAGCGGTTTCAGTCGTCATGGCCGCTGGTGCCTCTGTCCTCATGGGACGATGAAAGCAGCGGGTGAAGGTCCGTAGGTACGAGAGCGGACACGAATAAGGAATTACTGGGAGAGGATCGTTCCTGAGAAAATTCACAGGATTATTTTTCTCTTTTCCCCCATGTCACGTCCGGTGGCGAGTAAATGCACAAAAGACTTTCTGTGAAACTTTCAAAATCAAAACATCTCAAAAAAACTCTTAGCAATATTTGAGTGTTGTTTAAATGTATTATTTATAAATTTTACGCAATTCTAGGGGTGATGGAAATGATGTGAAGTGTGGTGATGGAGGTGGCAGGTGATGAATAATCATTCGACTCGAGCACCTCCTCATGAACGGATGTGTTCACAAGAAAGTTCATTCCATAAAAATTGCTGAGAACTTGATGCTGGAAAAGCCTCACAAAGCTCCTGTTCTCAGCAGCTGGGCCTTCAGCTGCAGAGGCTGCTGGACGGAGGCCTGCTGGGCTCACAGACAGCTGATTCTGTGCAGATGTTCCAGTCATCAGCCGCTGTCAATGTGCCTGTACGGAGAGATGAATGCACAAAGCTGATAGCGAGTCTAAATCTCAGGTAAATCCTGGATCTGTGTTCTCCGTCCAGGTGATTTACTGCTGCAGAAAGAGGCTCGTTCTGTTCTCTGACTGCAGGTTGAACTCCCAGCAGGGAGCAAAGAGACGATGGAGGATGGAGAGGATGTTTCATCAATGAATCTGACAGCAACACAGATGAACCGCTGTTCAAAAGAAGGATGGAGGCGACGTCTGTCTTAAAATTCCACGAATTCTGCTCATGAACTGGACAAAGAGCATACAAGGGAAAGGTTATATTTACTTATTTAATTCAGTTTATTTCCTTTGTTACTAGACAACAAAAGACACCTCAACACACTTTTTAAGTCCCATCCAAATGATTGTAGTAGAATATAATCTAGACAATTATGCAGATTAGTCCAATTCATTATGATTGTGTTTCTAAACAATTTGCCAAGCTAAGTGTGCAGCAATGGGAGGAAATAACTCCCTTTGAGTAAGAAGAAAAACTTCCATCAGAACAAAAACAAGGCAGGTCATCTGTCTCAACCAGTTGGAGGTGGAGGAAAGAGGGATCAACACCTAGAACTCCTGCTGACTGGGTACGCAGTGTAACCATAGTTACTGCTTCCATTTTCTGGTTGATTAGAATATATAATGTAAACATGTGTTTTATCTTGAATAATTTTTGGTGCCTCAGATGTGTTCTTTAATTATCAGTTGCAGCATTTTTATTTGACATGTTACAATAGCCATAATGTTAGATGGATCAAATGTATTTATTTCATTGTTTATTGATTGTTTTATTAGCTGGGAGCCAGTAGGTTGGTCACATGGTTGGTGGTTACCCGTAATCCCCTGATACACCTGTGATGTGTGTGTGAGAGAGAGAGAGAGAGGGGTAGCAGTATGTTTTGTTGACCGCACTACCTTTAGTTGATCGCTGTGATTCTTTCTTTTGCTTTTGAATTACGTCGCTTCACAATGTGCTAAGTTAGTTTCCTTTTTTTGGAATAAAGTGACCCAACGTGCACTTTGGATCTCGGCGGATTTATTGGCACGTCTGACTAAAGAAAGGCCCAACTTCAACCTCTCAGGGACTTTCCAAAGTCACTACACAATATATTTATGATATTTCACTTACTCAACCAGTTGGTCAGTTTTATTTGTAGTTCCCACCCAGCATTGTTCTTGGGGAGGATTGGATGTGTGGGACACAGTTGCAGAGCAACAGGTGCTGCAATGTGGTTTATATGTTTATGTGGTTTAACTGGAAGCCAGAAAACTGTATTACAGCAACGTGTTCATATATGTGTAGAGTAAAGAGTTCGAAGGCTGTCCCCCAGCAGCCTCGGCCTATTGCAGCATAGCTAAGGCAGTGGCTTTAGACTGATCTAAATTTATCGAAAAGGAACGTTTAACAGGTAGAGATCTTCCTAAACCCAAATTGGGAGTTTGTTCCACAACGAAAACGCTTTATCTGCGTTAAAGGGCAAATCCTGCTCCAAAATGACTCCAAAGTCCTCAGTTTAGTACTGGAAGCCATGATAATACCATCCAGAGTAATGACAGCCTCATGTCCAAAGAACAAAGTCAGTCTGTCTGAATGTAGAGAAAATTCTAACTTCTTTGTAGTCTGACCAGTACAGCGTGGAAGCATACAGCATGAAAAGTATTGGTCCAAATACAAAGCCCTGAGGAGCTCCGTGATTTACTCAAATGGAAAATAAGGCATCTATCAGATAAACTGGTCTAATCCAGTTCCTTTAATCACCACATCCTCCTGATTTTAAGTCAGATTTCTGTTTAGAAATGAGCCAGTGTCTTAAAAATGTGATTCTGCACTTTAAAGATTTAATTATTCGTTCCTTGATGCAAACTTTTAAAGTAAAATGTGTTGGGCAAACATTGCGAAGGAATACTGCTGTTTTTCAAAGGAAGTTATCTGAAACTAAGAAGCTGCCTCAAGGAGATGTAATCAGTCAAAGACTAATGAGCTGATTTGGAAAACGAACCCTGAAAACATCCAGGGAAGCTTAAAGACGCCGAAACGCCGAAAGTCCTTCAGCAACAAACAAAAGTTGAGAAATTAAACGTCTTTATTGATCTGGAGCGGAGCAGAAATGCAATATGTTAAAAATGAAACTGGCGAGACAGAAATGTTGGCAGACCGTCGCTCTCCTGCAGCCAAACCCTGAAAGCTTTCACTTCAGAGATCAATGAGCAAAAAGACTGTAATTTAGATAAAATCTGCTCATCAGTCTGCTCACATTTCCTTTGTGTCGCGCTCTTCTTTAAGAATGAATGAAGGTAGACTTTATGAAACCTGATGCATGGAAGGGTTGCTTAGTGATGTGCAAAAAAAAGTAGAAATGTTTTGGTATTAAGACAACAGTGGCAACACCGTCAATTATACACTTTACAGCACATTACAGGATAGAGGGAGTCATTAGTTAAAGGATGGAGTAACACACATCCGCTGATTTATAAAGACACACTGATCAGGGCTGTATTTCATAAATTTAATTAGAGCGGCTTGTGTAAAATCTGCACTGTAGCCAGTTCTTGGAGGCTCCATCGTTCTTTTACATGACGGGCGATAATTGAAGTGGCAGCTGATGTAAAGGCTCCCTGTTCTGATAGCAGCTGTTAGAGCTCAGAGCAGAGCAGAAAATGACTCTTTAACCTTCAGTTAACGTCGTGGCTGCTCGGCTGCTCGGAATTCAATCAGCTCCGCTCCTCAGGCAGGGTTTGGGTCTCCGATGATTTCCGCTGCCGCCTGGATGTTTAATTTCTTTAAAGAGGCAGAAACGATGACTTGTACAAGTTTTCACTTCAGTATGACCTCGATTCTTTTTGTACTCACTCCAGCTGCTCTCTGTGAGCTGACGGGCTGGTACATCCACGCTACATCTGCAGCTGTGACACTTTAAACAGATTAGTTGCGTAGTTGGGCTTGCACAAAATATCAGAAATTCATCATGATCGTAAAGTCACTTGAAATAAAAACAAGACAAGAACGAGACAGAAGATCTGCTTTTGTGCATGTTTACAACTAACCAGCCTGCAGAAATGGGTGCAACCCTCATTGATAAACCAGAGAGGGAGATGCAGATACTCCCTCACTAAGCAGGGGCTCTAGTTCATGTATGTTTGTCCTGATCAGGGCGTGAGGCCATATATTGTTTTTGTTGATGTGTTAATCCACTAATGACGGTGGGGTTGGAACAATACATCGATCTACATCGATCATATGGTCAATGAGCCAATGACATCGATCCAAAATCCTAACATCGCTCAAAAATCGACAGAGTAACCAGTTATCAAACACACTTTTATTTTGGAAATATTTTCTTTTAAACTGAAAGTTAATGCCAGAGCTCAGGAATAAAGAAAGGTTAAATGATAATCTCATTGCTTTTTGTGATGAATAGAAATAATTGTGATCAATAACTCGTGTTATTGCTTTATATCGTTTCATATCGATTTGTGGATCTTAGATCAAATTGAATCAAAATCATATTGTGACTGAATTTGAAATATCAGCAAACATCGAATCGCTGGATCACTGTATCGATATAATATCAAATCGTAACCCTAACCCTAACCCTAACCCTAACCCTAACCCTAACCCCAACCCTAAACCAGTGATTCCCAATCCCAAATGACGGATCCTACTTGGTTGGTATGTTTTTTGGTTTGTTTCTAACCTCTCTCTCTCTCTCTCTCTCTCTCTCTCTCTTTCTCTCTCTGATATTCCAAGAATGAACAAAAATTGAATTAATGACCTTTTGTTAGAGCTTTATATTTGTTTTAAGCTTTTCAGATGTATTTTATGTTAAAATGACTCTGGGGCAAAGTACATGTTACAGGTGCTCGGCCAATAATACTTTGTTGGACGTTAAACTGGTTTTGTTTGTAAAATATGTCACTGAAATACCATTTTACCTGCATCCAGACCCTTCCATGCCTGTTCTTTAATTTAGTCCAAAAGCATGTGGGCCTGGCTAAGTATAAGAGATGTTAGAACATTAAGCAGCTTTTATCAGACTGGCCTGAAACACAGCAGCTTATTATACTATAATTAATTTTAGCTCAGATTAAGATATAGATTAAAATTTAATTCAGGTGAAAACTCTGCAGTGAACAGTTGATTTCATGGATTATGGCCCGTTTTCTCCTCCGCAAACTGTTATCAGGAGAAATCATCCCAATACGTCACGGCTTCCACATTCAGCCATGTGTGCTGCAGCGAGAGAGGAAGAACAGAAGGTCAGAGAGGGAGATAAGCCGAGAACAGAGACACTTAAAAGGCCGAGCTGCAGTGTTGGAGATGAAGGCTGCATACCAACGAGGAGGCCTGCAGGGTCACAACAAAGGAGCCTGAACATCGTCAACAAGGCTGCGCCTCTGCCATTCTCTCTGAAGCCGCTCTGACCCCAAAACAGCGAAGCGACGCCGGCTTTGAGCTGCTCTGCTCTGAACTTCAAAGCAGAAAACAGACTCAGAAGCTGCAGCTGAGACTTGGAAAACACCTGAATCTGAAATTAACTTAAATGGATTCCGGTTCTGTTTCATTTGGAAAGACATAGGAAAACATTTTACTCAAGCTGATGGGATAAAATTTTAAATTCATCATTCATTTCAGCTTTGCAAAAGTCTCAGCTTTAACCATCTTCATTTAGAAAACTGAGCACAAGCCTATTTAGGATGTAAAAAAATGCAAAATTACAGCTAGCACTGCAGGAAATGTTGATATTTGCGTAATAAATTCCTGAAGCTCAACGGTTAATCCCAAAGCAAATCTATTAAACATGTTCCAAACATTGAAATGATTGCATTTGCACAGCAAAGCGATTTTCTGAGTAGCTGAAGGTTTTGGCTTCATGTCTGAATCAGTAAAAGTCTTGACAGCAAATATTACAAGGCTGAACATTTACCATCACTTCCAACGCTCCTGCACAGGCTATTATGTGCATTTCAGTCTTTAAGGAAGATTTTATTCACAAAATCAAAACAGAGCAGATTGCAAAGGATCTAAATTTGAGTAATTATTCCAAAAAATGTGTATTAAAAGACATTAAAGTATCTGCAACAGATCTTTAAGGGTGATATTTTATACAGGTACTGCTCAGACAAATTAGAACATCCTGAAAAAGTGCTGCATTTCTGTAACTTAACTTCAAAGATGAAATGTACGCATATAGACAAATAGTATGTAAATCAATATAGTTCAGCTTTATTAGTTTAGATTTTGCTGATCATGATTTGCAGCTTCAGGAAACCTCAAATAAAAACTCAGAAAATTAAAATATAGCTTAAAATCAATAAAAAAATGGATTTTAAATAGAAAAATGTCCTCTAAAAAATAAAACCTTGCATCTAATTAATACATAAAATGTTTTATGTTTCACCTTTTATGTTGAATTTCCTGGATAAAACAATTTTTCCAACATATTCTAATTTTCCAAATAGTACCTGTATATGAGATGTTTTACTTGTTACTCAGACATCACAGCGGTGCTTTTATGTGATCACTGCCATGTGCGATGTGTTAACCACAGAGCAGATATGTGTGTCTGTGTGGTCTGAATGTGTGTGTTCATGTTTGCGTGCATCCCGTCTCTTCCTCACGCCCTCTTAAAGCCCAGCCTGAGAGCACGACTCTCTCAGGAAGGATGAATGGGAGCTTTGACAGGTTTTAAATCTAGCAGCCAAAACACGACTCAGCACAAAGCGGCCGGTGCTGCTTCTGACTGCAACGCCGTGTCAAACTGCTTCACGCCTCATGAAATATTCACCCTCCATATACAGGGCGAGGCTAAAGCAGATGCATGAAGGAGGATGACAAACAGCTGCTTTCTGTGCAGAGCGGACGCCTCCAGGCTTGAGAAATGTTTCAGCCCGAAGCTTCAGGCTGTTCAATACTTAACAAAACAAATGACTTTACATCCAGACATGTCTAATGACAGGTTCGCTCCTTCTCAGTAGGCAGGTAATGACGAGTGGAGGAGGAGGAGGAGGCGGGAAGAGGATTTACTAAAACAGAGGACTCAACTTTTTAGAGAAAAGTTGGTGATGCTGTGATCATTTTCATACATTTCTTTCAGGCCGTGGTTTGTAAAGTGGAGCAGTGTGAATGGGAGGTATTAGATAAGGACAACAGACATGTTTACATGCGTTTTAATTCCTCTTTAATTCAGAATTAAAGTTAATTCTGCTTAAAACAGGTGAAAAAAGAGCATGTAAAAACGCAAATGTTAATTCGGAATGATAGTTTTTATCTGAATTCTGAATAACTTTTTTTTTATTTTAACTTCCGGTAGATGTACGTACATATGGTTAGTCACTTCCACCATCCAACCAATCAGAATCCTTCCCAACCGCTGGTTTTATAGCGGAATTAAGAAAATGTGTTTTCCATGTAAAACGTAAGTCAGAATTAATATTTCAATGTAAACCCGAAAGATAATATTTTAATTTGGAATTTTTTAATATGGAATTATTAATTCCGGGTTAAAAAACATACTGTAATGTAGGATTAATGAGTTTTGGTGGGACAAGACTTCAACTGCGGATGAATAAATACTGAATCAATAACCTCCCTTTTTGTTGGCTTTGGACCAACTATAAAGTGAATTTCACAAACATTTATCATCACTCTGCCCAGGATTCAGCATGCAGATTGCATCACAGTAGATTTATTTTTTAATGTGTCCACTTCAACAAGTGATGGAAAATCAGCTCCCAGTACGGCAGAATAATAACTGTAGGAATTATCCGGCGATGGGACTATAAACGTCAGAGTTCAGCGGGCGTTCCAGACTCATCCTTTGCCTCTCTGAGCCGCCGCTTTCCACTGTAACTGCAATGAAAAATGAATTCATGAACTTGTTTACAAGTGGAGGATGACCTGAGAGTTGATTTATCATCCATCACCCCAAGAACAGATAAACTCACGTCATCCTTCTCACTAATTCAGTGAGTTACCGGTGCGAGTGATCCGTCTTTGATTTGTTCATTTTCCTGAAGGTTTTACGATCTGTTTGATAAATTCAGTGAGTTAAAATTAGTTTTAGATAAAAATGATCCTGTTTAAAAGTACTCAAAAATTTTTTTACAAGTTCAATTTAAATTTATATTTATATATATTAACCCCTTCATACATGAATAATAAAGAAACATTGCCACATGTTTAATTTACTTCCACAGGCGATAAATGTTGCGGACTGCTGAGTGTACGTCAAATTTCTTCTCTGTTCTTTTAAACTAATTTCACTTGGAAGACAGATCCAAAAAACCAAACTCATACCCGCTAACATCTGGTTCGAGTGCAGGGAAGGTGTTTAATTAAATGTTCAGCAATAAAAAAAATATTAATAAAACCTATCTGAGACCAGTGCAGATCTAAAAACCATTAAAACATGATGCAACAAATGTGAACCAGCTGGAAACAAGCGCTGCGACCCACAGCGGATCACATCTAAACATCAGAGTTTTCATTGAATCAGTTGAAAAGCGTCAGTGTTTCAAACAGCGATACTGATCTGTCTCTGTTTAACAGGGTCCCTGAACGCATCACTACACGTAAAAGGGAGCAGATGCATTCAGGCATTGTGAGGAAATGAGCCATTTGTTAACAAGACAAACACCTGTAGCAGAAACAAGGAGAAAAGTGGGAAAACCTGCGTCTGCACGCCCGCGCTACAGTAGATCCGACACAAAGAGCGCATTCAGAGCGCGATCCTCTGCAGGAACATCAAGTCTCTGCAAGCTGGTTTTTACAGAGAGCAGCCAACTGAAGCCAGCTGGAAGAAAGAGCAGCTTAAAGAGAGGAAATCAGTCCACAAACCCACGCCGTGTTTTGGAAAGTTCAAGTGCGCTATCCAAATGATCTGCGGTTCTTAGAGCAGAGAAATGAGCTCGAGAGAGAAGACAATCTGATCTTTGTGTTTCTGCAGTCCACTTTCTGCCTAAAACAGTTACATTCTTATTGTTGTGTTCATAAAAAAATCCACAGCATTAAAAGTCTCATTGTTCAGCAACTTAAATCCAATAAAGTTCTTAATTCTTTTCTGAGTTCTGCTCCCTGCAAAGCGCCTGCAGAGAGCAGAGCGAGGCGGGGGCAGCTGATGGATGAATCATGTGATTTGTGTGTTTTTACGAGTGTTTTGCTGCTGGAGTCACTCACCTGTAGGTTTGGTGGTTTTATTGGATTCACTTACAGAGTGTTGAATTCCTGCCTTCAGGTCCTGGATAAGCAGCCCGACTCTGACTGACGGCAGTTCCTCTCTGTAACCGTGTCAGGGCCCCAGTTATCATTGAATCTGCACACAGCAGCATGAAAATACAACATTTACTCTTAATAAACAATATGATTAAACACATGCATGACAAAATGTGCGACGATTAAACATTTATTATAACAAATAATGTTAAAAAACAGATGGTAAAAGTTGGGATTTAAAGGAATACTGTGTAACTTTTGACCCAAACATCAGTGTAATGTGAGTAATGATGGATGATTTCTGGAGTCAGTATGCAGCGTTTGACGCATGTCAAACACTCCAAGGCGGCTGCCCTTTTCAGAAACCAGACATTGTAACTTTCAGGAGTGGATCCGTCTCTTATAGGATCATGTGACCTGCAGCGCTTTGCTTCACGTTCCACTTATTAATCACAGAGTGCTCTGCTTTGTGCTGCGTTTTCTTTTTCTTCACTTCAAAGTTTGCCTTGACTGAATGAAGGAAGAAGGTAAAAATGGTGTCTTAGGAAGCCAGAAATAGAAAAACTATAGAATTTTGTGACAGTGTGGTGTGACGTGGAAAGTTGCAGGTTAAATGCCCCTAGTGGTCCAGAGTTACACGGTATCCCTTGAAAATGATGATTGTGTCTGACTTTCTTCCATGGCACACAGCAGGGATGAGCAAACATCCTCCCATGTCTTATCATCCACTGCAGGCCTGACACACACTCCAGAAAAGTTGCTTCAGTGACTCTTTCAGCACTTTCTAATGTTTCCATTCCTTCTCCCAACACTGAAAAGACATTCTAACACTGAGGTGATGAGTTTCAGGTAGTGCTATGTTCCATCATTCCTGCAGACTTCCCTGAAGGAATACTTCACCCTCAGAATGATGTGTCTTCATTTTCTACTCACCCTCATGCTGATTAACACTCTGAAACACTTTTTAATTATCATGCAGTCGGAGATGTGGGGAGGTTTTCATGTAGCGTTTATTCCGTTACAGTGATGCTGAATGGCGCCCTTTTAAAAAGGCCCATTAAAGTCCACAAAAACTTGGCAATATTCCTCCATACTGTTATCCAAGTATCTTGAGTGGGTAGCATCCATAATTTACTGGAAACAACATCATTTCGTACATTTTTAGAGCCCAAACCGTAGCAAATTGTACTTCCCCACTGTGCATACATGAGACTAATAAGCCGCTGCAGGTTGGGGGTAGCATGTTCTGCACATCCTCAGCCTTCTGGCTACTATAGGCGGAGAATGCGCAGAAAGCGCTACCCCCAGCCGGCCGCGGCTTCCGTAGCATCATGAACGCGCATCCAGGAAGTACATTGTACACCGGAGCTAACAGCTAATGGAGGAGGGCGGGCTAAAGAGAAGGCACACTGTTAGACTGCAAAAAAACGCGTTTGTCCTACTCTTGGCCTCGTTTTCACGGATATCTGACGCCTCTAATCTAATCTAATCTAATCTAAACAAATGTTACAATTACAGTTACAATTTTTCCCTCCCCCCACAGTTGTCATGAAGGTAAACCTGACCTTTTAAAGCTAAAATGGTTTATTGAACCAGGCTGTAAACATGTTTAATTCTGCTGTAAAGTTGCTCTTTTTATCATGGGAGTCTATGGGGAATTGCTCTGTTTTGCAACAGCACCTAGTGGAGGAGGGGGGAACTGCAGTTTTTGTTACTTCAGCATAGGCTTCACGTTTCTAAGCGGGAGTTTGCCACTACTTATAAATAGAATTCAAGGCTTATTCAATTTTGTTTTGTTACAGGAAAAATCAATCAGCTGTTTTAATGCGACTCAGAAAAAAAAATCAGAGCTTCTCTGATTTTATAAAAATCCACATCTGACTTCTCTCTGATGTTATGGAGGATCTGAAGCTTTCAAACTCTTCTCATCGATCAAATCCTGGGCTGTTATTTATCGACGTGTATCTGGCACCTGTCAATCAAAAAGACACACCTCTAATAATGAATTAAATTAAATCAAATCACATCTAATAAATCTGATGATAAAATAACATCCAGTAAAAACCAGACGCCTGAACTGCTGCACACTGGCTGTAAACTTTCTGTGTGTGTGTGTGTGTGTGTGTGTGTGTTAATTAGCAGCATTGCCTGCGGCTGTGGACTCACCATCTGTGAGATCAGCCTACACTTCCAGTGAACCGACCTGAGGTCAGCCAGTCCACCCACATTGCGGGCGTGTGCATGTGTGATCCACTTCATGCCGCGGTGAATACGAGCCATTGAGCCCACAGCTCGATCCTCCCACAGGCTGCAGAAATCACACCATTGTTCTGCTCAGCACAACAGGAGCTCTTATGAGGTGTTGATTTACTCTGCGGTCCTGTGGGGTTACTGTACATTACTGCTGCCGACCTCTGACCTGCTGCCAGCGCTGATTAATCACTCACTGTCAGTCAGACGCAGACGTTTATTTCCTTATCTCATTGTTTGATTCCTCCACAGTTTTCCCCTTTTTACCGAACGTCAGAGACTTCCTGAACAGAAAAAAGTATTTCTAAGAAAAGCAATCTGGTGAATTACTGAGAGAGGTTTGGTGTAATCGTTCAGAGACAGCTGATTGGTCACAAGAAGCCACAATTTTAAGATGGAAAACACATAAACAGCACGAAGAGATGCAAAATGACCGGTAAGTGGGTCATGTGAGGTGGCAGGTGAGCAGTCACACGGAAGTCTGGGAAGTTATTTTTTTTTGCCACAGCTTAAGTTTTCCTCATTAAATGTTTATTATGTTCAACAAGCTTCCTCAGCCAACTTTACGTTATGTTACATTAAATTATGTAAAGTTACTGGGAGCATTAGCCATGATAAAATACATTGTCCAAACATGGAATCAGTGTGTGTTATTAGGGAAGCTGACGGTGCGTTGCATAATTTGACCGAACCAACAGACAAGAGGAAACCTTTATGCAGAAAATGATGCTTCCACAGCCCTGCTTTACATGTGATGCACTGAGCTTCATGCATCACCAGCAGAATGAGTTTTATTTCTTTTTTTTACTGTAGGTTAAATGTGAATTTACGTTACGCATTTCTAAAACCGATGAGACTACAGAACTTTTCCATCTGAGTTTCGCTTTGTGCATTTTTTACATGTAATTTAGCCAACCTTATTGTTTGTAAAGTGCATTATAAATGAACTTGTATTGCATTGTGGTGCATAGCAAGCAAACAAACTTTTGAATGTATGCCGGCGGATTTGGCGAAGGAAAGACATTATTGGAGGAAGAGAGAAAGCTAAGGAGAGCAACAGCAGAGCAAGAGATATGACAAGAGTAAAAAAAAAGATAGTTTTTTATTATCTGGAGATGTTCAATACAGGTAGGATGCAAGATGGATGTCATTGATAGTTACAGCATTTTCCATTTCATACCCTAAACACTCCTGAACAGCCGTCAGTTCAGAACATGAACCTGGTCTTGAACTCGTCTTACTAAGCAGGGAGTTAAAGGTTTTTTCTTTGTGGGCTCATCCGATCAAAATGAGGAGGGAGAGTCAAGCACACTTTTTCTACAGTTTTACTCAAAGTGACACCGGCCTCTCTGTGCAGAGGCTTCCTCCCTCGCTTGCTGTTTGTCGTCTCAGAGAGGATCACAACAATGAACAAGCCTGAAATCTGATGGGAACATCTGACTTTGAGATGGAGCAAAATCCAGGCCGATCTTAATATGCTGGTTGGATGCATTTTTTTAGCCCTCAAAAAGAGGACATGATGGGGTAAAAGAGGATGTTTGGTCACCCTACTTTTCCCACCTCATTATTTTTTAATGCAGTAAACAGAAAGCACATTTTAAATCAGCTCCTGTAGATTCAAAACGCTTCAGGAACCTGCAGCTTTCAGACAGAAGGTCTGCAGGACATGATCTGCTTGGCTGGTCAAAGACTCGGTCAGCACACAGGAATGTCATTAATGAGTTTTAATGTTCCTCGTGTGTTCGGCTTTATGGAATGTAACGCTGAGCGAGGAACAACAAAGCCCGTCTTTCTCTGCGAGCGAGTCCATCTGAGACGTCTCAGCTTTCTCTCAGTTCACAAGGAAAACTCATTTCTTCACTGCAGAGGAGGTAACAATGGCTTCTAAAGTACCACGTCCACAGATTACTGCAGGAAAAACAGCTGCATACACTCAGGTGTCGGCTGGGGAGCAGACCGGGCCGACAGGAGGGAAGGGAGGGGGATAAAAGAGGAGAAATGAAGAAGAATTAAGGAAAAGATGGAATAGGATCGATGGAAGGTGAGGAGGAAAACTACAGAAGAAATGAAGAGAAAAACAGAAGTAAAGTGATGAGAGTAGAAAGTAGTTAAAGAAAGACAGGAAAGAGGGAAGTTAAAGAAAGAGGGAATAAAAAGATAAAATGAAAGAATAAACAAAACTGTGGGAAAAAAAGACGATTTAGAATAAGAGAACAAATGTAAGGAAAACAGCCATTTATTACCAGCTCAAATTAAATACCGAAACCCCCCCCAAAAAATCTGAATCAGTTTAATTGCAGCGTATTGATGAAAAGGAAAAAGCCGCAGTGACCAGCAGCACGTTGCTTCCCTGCTGGTTTCTGCTGCAGCCCAGCAGAAAATCCCACAGTAATTAGCAAACTTCTGGAGCTCGTTTATCCCCGTCGGTAGCTTGACCTCCAGGAGAAAGTCAGCGTCAACAACAGCTGCACTTCACTTAGGCTGAGCTAAAAAAAACAGAACGAGTAACGATGTGAGATGATGCCAGAGTATCTTCAGGTGTTAGACTTGACTTTGTGGTGAGACGTGATGGCATAGAGCCGTGTTATCTAGAAAAGACTGAAGCTTTCGAGCAGAGATAGGCAGTGTACTGATATGTGGAACTATTCAGTGAGTTAGATGAGCTTCTTCGAACAGATAGAAATTTATCAGACTTTATTTTACTCTACTGTACACAGTTTGGAGGAAAGAAAAAGCCAAGAAGGGTCTTTGTACTATAAGCCTCTCTCTCTCACACACAGAGAAATCATCTGTTACAAGACCACAGTATAAAACTGACCTGGGGAAGCACTATCACTGAGGAAAAACTAGAGATGAAGTAAATTAGAAAAAATAATTCATTAAAACAAACTTAAAGTAGGAAAATAAAAGAAATAAAGTGAAAGAAATGTTAAACACAAAGTTAAACAATCTCCACCGGTTTAATCTTACTAATTCGTTAATCGCAACTTTTGATCAGAGAGAAGGAAAAGGTAGCACAAAGCAAAACCGTCTGTGTTTGTAGAGGCCGTAAAGCAGAGCGCTGCAGGTCACATGATCCCATGAGAGACGGATCCGCTCAAGTTACTGGTTTCTGAAAAGAGCCGACACGCATCAAACACTGACTACTGACCCCAGAAATCATGCATTTTTATTACTCATCCTGCTGGTATTTGGGTCAAAAGTTACACGGTATATCCCTTTAATGTTGTGAACGTTCCATTCTACTACAAACCCCACATAAAGACCTACTGAAAAACTCAAAACAATCGGTTACAATAAAGTCCTGCCAGGTGTTGTGACTGACACTTCAGTCAGAGACACATCATTCAGAGCTCAGTTTGAAATGAAAACAATGAGTCCCTTTGCATCACTAATCCATGTCCATGGCTTTTATTTTATCTTTCGATCTCACTAGAAGGTCTCCTAGTCAAGTACTTTTCTAGTCTTACCTGAGAACTCAAAGGACATTAACACTAAAAGCCACATTTACCCAAATATTGTCGAAGCTTTACACCTTTACACCAATCCTGGTCCTAAAGAAACCTGTCGGTTTTCATGGTGTTCCTGCTGTAACACAGCCGACTCAAATCAGTCTGTAATTAGCAGACATGTTCAGAGCTTGTCCAAGTCTGAGTCAAGTGTGTTGCAGCAGGGCCACTTGGAAAACCTGCAGGACTCCGACCCACGAGGACCA
>JBBBVT010000019.1:18405275-18417218 GCA_037177035.1 Craterocephalus eyresii | reverse complement strand
TCTATCTTTAGTTAAATTGCCATAATAACTCATTTCATGTTGTTCATATAAACTTCAGTAAAACACCAACTAGAAATCTACATTTTGTTTTGCATGAAATTTTATTTTCCTGCTGACATCTTAGACATTCCTTGTGTCAGTTTGTAAAATGTTCACATAGTCTCGGAGGGTGGGAACTGAACTGAACTCGGAGGTTAGAGTCAGATGTTATTTTAGGAGATGTTTAGACAACATGGGATTTAAATATTCCCATGTAAAAAGACAGCTTTATTTTTATAAGTTAGAATAAATGGCCTGGAAATGAACAGTATATACACATAGGAAAAAGGCATGCTGATTTCATCTTTTTTAATTATGTTGTTATTTTCCTGCCCATTGAATATTTTTTTTTTAAAGCCGAATTGCTAAAGTCATGTATCAGAAATTAATTTTACTAAAATATGAGTTGGTTATCTTTTCTATCAAGTTATTTGTTACTACTTATTTTTCTAATTTTCCTTATTGGTAATTATTTCTATACAGTTTGTGTGATTTCTCCTTTTTTTTAAAAGATCACATACATAGCCTGGGATTTTCAATTCTCAGAATAAAAGTTACTCTTATCCTTATTTACACTCTTTTCTAATGTCAATCAATTAATTAATTTATGAATCATTATCATTTTAATAGCTAATTCCAGTTACAATGGAGAGAATCGATAACTATGTTAATAAATATGATATAATAATCTTTTAATCACATATTTGGTATATCATTCTAAAAACTCTTTAATCATAATAACAAGAAATTCAAAATATTAGATACAAAATTTGTGTGTAGTAAATAAAGGTACTGCCAACATTTGAAATAAAAAAAGAGAGAATTATTTAATGCTAGTTTTAAGATGTAATAACACAGTAAATATTGTTGTATTGCCTGAAATAATAACACTTTATGTGAGACTTTCTGTGAACTTGTTGTTCGTCGTACTTGGAAAAGAAAGTCCGGGATCCAAAAAACGGAGCCGCACATCCCTGTCATCACCACAATGACTGTGACAACGGCCGGACAGCCTCTCATCACCCTGCCAGCTCCCGTATCCAATGTCTCATGATACCAGATACTTTCATTCATCAGAGAAGATGGAGGGAAGCTGTTTTTCTTCAGGTGACGACTGGACGGGACACACAAACACGGAAGCATCTGATGGCGAAGCGACGACTCTCGTTTCAGCAGTAAACTGTCACGAAATGCAGCAAAATAATGATGTACAAAAGGAAATTTATGAGATGGAAACAAAACAAACAGGATGAAATGAAGCTAGAAATCACAAGGGAAAAGGTGTGGAAAATAAATGAAAAGAAAACAACCAAAACAAAGAAAGGGTTAAATGAAAGGGAAGAAGACAGACACAACATGAGGAAGAAAACAAAAATAGCAAAGCAAATGTATGAAATAGAAGTAAAAAGAAGAAAAAAGTGACTTTTTAAAAAGGCCGAGAACAAAGAGAGAAAGAGGAGAGGAGGAAAAGAAAATGAAGATGTGACCTGATGACATGCTGATGACACGCTGCTCTCCTATTGGCTGATCTGAGGCTCCACAGGTGTCTCCTGAAGTTGACCTGTGATGACCCTCCGCCTGCCAATCACATCTCAGAGAAAGAAATCTTTGTTTTCCTGACTGTGTGTGTGTGTGTTTGTCCTGACCGGTGTGTGTTTGCTGATGAAAAACAAGGCATCATCTGCATAAAGACAACACCGTCAGACCCTCTGTCCTCTTCCTTCTCTTCTTTCTCTTCCTTTTAACCTCTCTCCTGTTTCAACCCTTTCATATTTCTCAGCTCATATTTTTCCTCTGACATCTTCATAAAAACACGTTTCCTTTCTCTGCCAATTCCCTCTTTCGGTCTTACTTTTCAAGAGCTTTTTCTAATTCTCCTCTTCGGCTTTCTAAATCCTCATTTATCTGTCTTTTCGTTTTCTCTGCAGGTGATTTGTGAGAAAATATTCAGGCCCTGGTTTTCTCCCACTCTGCTCGGGGCCAAAGCCGGCCTCCCACAGCAGGTACTTCTGATCTCTTTTAGCCGAACAAATCAAAATCTCTCATTTTGTCCCTTGTAATTTTGTGATTTATCATTATTGTTTACCTTTAAATGTAAACAACACTATGACAACTATAAAAATTTATGAGCAAGAATTTATCTATGATAAACAATTATCATTAATCAATAATAATAATTTAAAAACAAATTTTAAAAGATATTACAAATATTTTTTACTATTTTTTTGTAAAATTGCTCAATCATCTGAAGTCCTGATCACAACTACTAAATATATAATAGTTATTCACATTATCTCAACACTATCTGTCAATGTTGCAACAATACAGTATTGCATTTTTTCAAATAAAATAAGTTATTATTGATAAAAATACATATTTGGAAGCTTTGTGTTGTTCTTTAAATCACTCTGGAATTAACTTTAAATTAATAATTATATTAATTTAGATCTTTCACTGCATATCTTTAATTTAAATGCACATTTTAATAATTCATCTACAATATAAACCACCTTGAATTTTCTTGAATTGTGCTATATAAGTTTTTATTTGCTTTGCTTTGAAATAAAAACTCCATCAAACCAAACAGGTAATATATACAATATACATGTATATAGCAATATTAAAAAAACAATTTTTTTTTTTTTAATACTACATTATTTGATGAAATAGACATTTGTGGGACTGTAATAATTTTGAAATCCACATCTTTTATATTTGTGAATAGGAGTATAGTTGATTGGGTAATTTCAGCAAACAAAATTAACAGTTTTGAGAGATGACATATTTTGTATTACCTGAAAGGGAACCAGGTCTCTCTGCATTTTCTTGCTGACGTTAAACAAAAACTGAAATAAGACTTTCCAATCACTTTCTTAGCAATTATAAGGGTCCCAATTAATCAACAAGAGTTAAGCAAAATAACCAGAGTTTGAGTTGTGCCATACTTCAAATGATCATATGAGTTTTACCAGTTTAGCTATCAACAATCATGTGTGGCGTTCCTCAGGGTTCTTTCCTGGAGCCCTTTCCATTAACCTTAATTTTGTCTTTTGAACAGATAGAGTTGCAGCAAGCGGTGCAGGAGTGCGCAGAAACAGACGGAGGTGTGGGCGAGACTGAAGGAGACAGAGGAGGCAGGGACGTTTATCAGCGTCTCTTCAACATCCTGAACCGCCTCATTCAGGAAGGCGGAGAATCGGGAGAGGGGGTGGGGCTGGGGTCCTGGGAGGGGAAGGAGCATGTCCACACTGCTCTGAACTTCTGAGGAGGTGAAGAGAAGACTGGAAGGGACTAGAAATCTCGGAAAACCACCAAAAGCCCTGATATGGAGGCGGCTTTTCCAATTGGTCGTTTTGGCCCGGATCTGTTTTCTCATGCTCATGATTCCACATACTGAAGATTTTGAGAAACATGAACGACTCAAACAAAGTGAGGGATTTTCCTCTTAAAGCCCTTCAGTGAAATTAAATCTATACTTGTTTGTTGTGACTAAGTTGACCTCAACCTTCATTCAGCTCTTTTTATTTCATGCTCTTGTATTTCGTGTTTGGTTTGAAAATGCAGATTTCAGTGAATCTGGAACCGGATCAGCTGGACTCGGCGCAGTAACACCTCAAGTGTCCTCAGCAGAAAAATCTGTTAATGATCCAACACACTTGGATCCTCTGGATGGGTGGATGGATTATTCTCTTACTTGAAGCAGAACTTGGTAACCTTTTGAACAAGATGGACAGGAATAAATATGCCCAACCCCCCCACCCCCCTTCCTCTCTGCTGTGCTTCAGCTTCTATTGCAAGGAAAGTGCTCACCATTGCAACAGTCATAACTGGCCTCAGACATAGTGGATTATTGCATGAAGAGGAGTCAAATGATTTTTTTTAAATTGTTTTTCTTTTTAACTTACTGTGTATGTTAACCTTTTTTCCCCTTTTCTAATTTCTTTACAAATTAGATCTTTTAAATGACCAAGTTCTGCTTTAAGCCACAGTTAGTCTCAGTGAGATTAAAATTGCATATTTCTCATTTCAAGAGAAACTGGTAAACAAACAAAATAGTACTGTGTATAAGTGGAAATGACAAAAATGCTGCAGGTAAAACAAGCTATTATTGATCAGTCTTTTTTCTTCTATGTTTTTAACCCTTCACTTATTCATTCTGAAATGATTTCAGTTTTTGAAGACAGACAACTTAAATAACACAAATGAAGCTGCTAACTAAATTACATTCATTTGTAAACCCTTTTAATTCTTTACAAATTGTACTTGAATTATAGGTTTATAGATATTTCATGTTTATTAAAGGACAAAAAGAATAGTTTAACTTGAATGGTACTGCATGGCATTGGTTCTGGCTCCAGTATGTACTGGAAACAGATATGGAACAAAACTACAGTCGTAAACAAGTTTTTTCCTACCCGTCCATTAAAGAAGGAGAAAAAAACCCAGCTGTAACTGAAATAAGCTGAAACTGACAAAAGTAATAATAAATTTTTAAAAAATCATGAAAATAATTACATTGTTTTTTAATTGTGGTTTAAGAGAAATATTTTTCAAAACACAAGTGAAAAGTAAGATAAACAAATGTGCATTGTGTAACTTACAAACTAATACTTAGCTGAACAATCCTTTGAGGCAATCACTGCAATCAAGTGTTTTCTGGACCTCTACACCTGTCCACAGGTATTTTGGCCCACTACTCATCAGCAAAGTGCTCTCATTCATACAGGACTGTTTTTTTTATCATTTCAATTCAATTTAATTAGAAAATGTCTTATTTTGCTAAATTAGAATTGAGCAGATTTAGGTTCATTAGGTTATTAGGTTTATTATTACTTTATTTAAAGATATTTGAGTCATTTAATTAGTTTTTAATGGATGTATACTTTTGTTCACAACTGCATGAAATAGTAAGAAACAAGGAATTTTATTTTACATTTTTGTTTTAGTTTTTCTTTGCTGACCCCTGAACATGTTTCCATATTGTTTTCCAAACCGCAGCCTTACTTTGATGCCTGCCAGTGTGTCATAATTAAATCAGTGGTCAAGGTTCTGTAAATAATGACATTTAGGGCTCATTTGCCGTCACATGTACAATTCAGATGAACATTAAAGTTTTTCTTGAATGCATGTTGCAGTGTGTTGCTTTGCTCTTGCTTATCAGGAACAGTCAGGCAGTGCCGATTTCTTACAGACGAAAAACCCTTTAATCAATTGACAAAGATTTGTGCCTTAAAATAATTCTGTCCATGTTTTTATGAAATGAATAAAGATACTAAGATGCTTTATTCAGATCATCTGTAAGCTGACTGGATGTAGATGTAAACATGAGGTTTTATATTTTGTTGAAACGGCTGTTTGGGCTCCAACCACGCCTACTCCCCTCCACCTTTAATAAACATCCAGTTTGAATTTCAGGATCTTCTTCTCTCCTGGATCAGCTGCCATATCTTTTCCAGCTTCTTGAATCTCGGATAATATTCACTGAGTTCCGACGGATCCAGCTTTCATTTTCAGCTTCCTGCTGGGGACGATGGACCATCTTACTGGTTTTCATGCATCGGTTCGGACTCTAACCAAACTTCCAGCAATCGGACTTAACGACGTATGGTTGAAACAACAAATGAAAAATTCCACCAGGATTCCAGTTCAGCAGCGACGTGCTCTTTCAAGCAAAGTTGAATTTCATTGTTTCTGAAGATAAACAAGAAGAAAGCAGATGAAAAAGAAGAAGCAGTAGGAGGCCCGGAGGTTTAGACAGAACACATCCTGTTGGTTGGAAAATCCAACCTGAAGCTTTCATTTCCACAAAACGGACGCATTAAGACCTGCATGTGTTTCTCTGATGTCTTTAAAGCCTAATTTCCAGTTAGTTCAAGGCTGGAAATCTTTGCTGAGTTTAGCTGTTCCAGTTTCCCAAGTCCTGTTTGGTTTTATCGAACCTGGGTTCCCTGCACTTGAGCTACTGCTACCCATGACTCTGAAGAGGAGCATGCACGAAATATTCAGTCAATCTTAACTCATAACATAAAATAAAATAAAAATTAGTTTCGTTTTTTAAAGTTATGCTTAAGAGTCAAATAGAGTTGGTGGCTTTAAATGATGATCATTGGTGAGACAGCTGGTAAAATGGCTCTTTTATTGCAGACCTCTGGGCCGGTTGTTTGGATTTAAAGCATCCTGGTTCAGGTCATGAGGTTGGTCCAATGCTGCATTATTCTGAGTTAAAAACAAAGATGTAATTTCTCAACTGTGATTTTGACAAAATATATCCCTCTCTGCTCTTTTATACTTCCTTTCAACTCTGTACAAAATGTTCTCGGCTACTTAGTCAGTAGAAATGACCCCCCCAGGCGTCCTAGAGAAACATGGAAAATTTAGTTTCATCTTTTTTCCCTCAAGCTGTCAGTTTCTGAAACGATTCTAAAAACATGCCAGTGTCTTCAGAGGAGACAAAAACTGGTGAAAAATGATTTGTTGTGCCTCAGAGTGCTGTAGTTTCACAACATTGGCATCTTAAAATTCCACTGAAGCCGTTTCTGGATGCTCAACAGAGACAGGTGTCACCACAACATATTTATGTCAAGATTTCCTTGGTAATCCTCCAAAGTTCTGCAGGCACAGAGAGACGTTTAACATGATGTCTGTCCACTGTTTCACAGCAACAGGCTTTACATCAGCAGGACCGATGTAAAACAGAAATCAGCCATCAGGAGCAGGTTTCTGTTCCCCTCACTCTGCGTTGAGCTGCTTCCGATCCTGATTTTTCCTCTGCTGGTGTGTTTGGTGAGATGATTCTCATTTCTGTTGCTCCTGTTGTTTGGTAAACAGATAAACAGAAGTATGAAGCAGTTCATCCTCTACACAAAGAACTGGGGTGTTTGAACTCAGCCACAGGTTAAAGAGACTGAGGAGAAACCCATTAATAGCCGGTTCTGAGAAAAAATGAGTTTTTTAGATTTTAAGCCACAAAGTTTCTACTTTTCTGTTCAAAACTCCGCTTTTTCCCAGCTTACTGTTTCATTAAACCATTTTAAACATTTTAAATCATTTGTGTCAACCTTTTCCATCTTTTCTTCACCTGTTCCAACTTTTTGCAGATGTGTTGCTGCCATCAGACTCAAAATGAGCTCATATTCTCCATGAAATGGGGAAATGTCTCAGTTTCAGCGTCTGACATGTTTATGCTCTGTCGGGAATAAAACTGGAGATCTGTTTTTTTCTCTTTCTCTTTTACAAACATTTTACAGTGTCACAGTTTTTTGTGGCTGCAGAAGAACCATCTGCACCATGTGTTCTGTAAAACTTGTATCACCTCTAACTCGAACCAAGCGAGGGGGAACATGTTTAGCTGGTAAAAGTGAAACACGTTCATGTTGATGTAGGTTTTTCAGATTTTTTTTCAGCGTTTCCCTTTCGGCTGCCTCTTTCAGCAGAGTTAATCTGGTCCGACTTCAGAGGATGAATAATTAGTGATACTCAGTGGCGTAGCGTGTAGTGGGGGCGTCAAAAAGCAGCCACACAGCTGGAATAATTGAGGAGGGAGGACGGATGTGTTCAAGATTCCAGTTTATGGCACTTTCCACATCTTTTCCACACTGGTTTACGTCTCTGTATTTCATCCTTGTCAGAAAGACAGACATGGGTCTGCGATCAACATCTTTAAATGAGCAAAGATGAAGCTTTACTGAGGTCAACAAGACATTTTTGTTATTTTTTCTCTTCCTCAGAAGAGTCTCTGTAAGCCTTACAGATGGTTGTCGGTGAAAATCCCAGTAAATACTCAGACCAACAAACATGCCACCATCAAAGTCACTGAAATGTCATTTATTTTTCTTATTCTGACGCTCAGGTTTCACTTCAGTACTTTTACTTGACCATGTGAGAAAAAATTATTTACATAGATATCTGGATTGTTTGTTTCACGATTTTTAAAACTTTTTTTGTTGTTTACATTTTTTAGCCCCTAGAAAAATATTTTTATTCATTCATGTATTTTATATTTTCACTTGTCTTGTCATTTTTAAATGCTTTATTTTCAGCTTGTTCAAATACATTCCTCTGCAATAAATCCTAAAAACGGGCTGTAAAAGGATCGAATCAGGAGGAAAGCATATAGTCGCAGCCCTAATATTCTCCCACAAAGCTTTGCCTGTTATTTATTTATTTTTAAAAGAACTTACAAAACACTAATATTAAAACGATCTCTGAGCATGACAAAACAAGAAGAGGACCAGAAGCGATGCAGTGTGCATGCCCGTACTCTAGTGGGCGGTATATCTTTGCAACAGCACACCAGGGTGTGCACCAGATCCCCATAAGACCAGAAAACTCGAAACAACCGTGACTAAGTCAGTGCAGCTAAACAAAGACCAAAGTAGTTGAAGTGAAGTGGCCCATGGGTATACACAACATTGGCGTCACTTCCACTTGTCACCAGAGGGGGCAGACTTCTGAAATAAAGCTAAAACTTAAGGCTCCCTGACATGAACGGAGACGTCCGCTCCAAACGTTTCATGCATCCCTTTTTTTTTACTTCCATGTGACGTTTATGTTGCTATGGCTAACCTCCGCTAAGCCGCAGTGCTGCGTTTGTTTTGTAGTATTGCACTGCTATAAAGTTGTTTCTAACCACCAACACGCCCTAAACCCCTGCAGAGCCTCATTTCAAAAGCTTGTTCATCTTCTAATGTTTTTGTTCTCATCTTCATTCTTCTTCTTTGGTTTTCCTCTTCCAATTTCTCTTTTTCTTCATCTCTGGTTTGTTTCTGCTCCACTATGCTCAACACTGCCACCGAGGTTTCTGGTGGTATTACTCCGTCTTGTGTGTCGAATGATGGATGCCAAGGAGCCTGAAAACGCACTAAATACACGCATAATTAAAGCAGAAGATGGACAAAACTTTCCCTGAGTCAGCGTATCCGTCATAAATAGGCCTTTACGCTACGCTTCTTTAAGTGTTGGCTGAGTTGATCGTCTGTGTTTGGTCAGATTGATGGAATTGTTGTTTTTTCTTTTCTCTGTAAACGTGCAGAATAAATGAAACCCTTTCTCTCTGAGTCAGTTTTAGGAGCAACCTGTTGGGATTAAAACCTTCTAGCCACATCCAGCCGTCAGATTTCTCCTCCTCGGTGCGACCGCTGATATTTATTCCATCATTTGAGTTTGTTTGATGTTTGTTTCTCAGTTCTGCGCTTCCATAATGGAGCCGTCCAACCCCGTGGTTTTAATCTGTCAGTAAGCGCAGTTATTACCGCTGAGAGACGGCGGTTTGATTTTCAGCCTGCAGGGATTCTTCACACTCTCTGAGCTAACACCTGTCCAACACGACCGTCTGGTTCTAAAGACGTCTGCTGAAAAGAAAACACGTCTGGTCCTGCTGGCACACGATGAATCCTTTCACTGGAAGACGTGAGATCTGTTTATTTGGATGTTTTCTTCTACGGGTGCAGAAGCTCCAGATGCAAGAGCAGCTCCTGCTGTGATTTCTCTTTTTGCTGGAATAAAAAGTGAAAGTGAAGCCAGTTTGGCCTGAAACCAGCAGAGATGTTTCCTGCAGTGGAAATCAGACAAAGTCATCTGCAACCACTTTGTTGACATCTCCTGTTTCCAGGAGGACCGCAGCCAAACTGGTCTTCATTATTGGAGGAGATGTCTGCTGGGAGCCACGCCTGCTCTCCATTAAATCACTTCAGTTTAACTGCAATAGGGAGGAAAGTTAAAGTGAGCAGGATGACAGCAGATAAAAATCCAATTTTCTGATTGGAAGTGAAGGAAACCAGTACGCTGAAGCACTGGAAATTAAACTACTGGTTTTACTGCCTGACTCTGTAATTACCAGTTCAGTCCCAGTTTGAGCTCTGCCGTTCTGCTCCAGTTAGATTTAACAACGTGAGGCAGGGAAACCAGTTTTACACCGTGCTGGACCTGAACTGGGAGCCATAAACCCTCCAAGCCGTGATGGAGAGGAGAGCTAGAGAGTGAGCTGTGAAAGTTTAATATCTGCCGGGTTATTACTCGTGTTTTCCCTTCCAATATGACAGAAGTCCTATCCAGAACCAGGATCACTGGGCGTCTTTCCCATAATCCCTCCCTAAAACAAGGAAGTTAAATTAGAGAAATGTGATATAAATGTTCCTGATGGACTCAAATAAGAGTGGAGTCTGTATCTGACACCTTTCAGTTCTGTCATTTTGGTCTTAGTTTATTAAAAGATGCAGCCCGGTTCAGCAGGGACAACGTGATCTCAGACAAAGCATAAAATATCCTGATATAAAGTCTGACACCATGAGGCAGCCTCTCTCATCTTTCCCTCATGGCTAAGCTTCAGAGCATCCATCCATTTCTGCTGAAAGACATGAAAATGAAAACTGGCAAAACAAGATGTTGCTTTGGGCAAAACAGGTTCATTTAGAGCTCAATTTTGTCCAAAAAGAGAAGAAAATGGAGAGAAAACATGTTCAACTTTGGCATTTGGACATTATTGAGTGACATAATTTTCCCTGCCTCTGTAACCTGATTAAAGATCCCCAATTCTGTTCCTTAACGATCAATATCCTGCAGATTTCAGAAGTTTCCTGCTGTAACTCAGCTTACTCAGATCAGTTGTGCAAAGTCTGGGCTGGAATGAGGTGTGTTGCTGCAGGGAGACTTGTAAAACCTGCAGGCAACGACCGGGACTGAGGATCCCAGGACTAAAAAACATGCCCTGTTGCCGGGCAGATGAATCCCAATCACCCAATGAGAGATGGAATAAAAGTCTACCATGCTGAGTTGGTGACCTGTGCTGCTTTATCATGCATTATCAGTCCCAAAACAAAGATGTAAAAACACCTGTGGAAATACTCTGAGCTCAGTGCTCTGATTTTTGTCCAGTGAATCTAATCCAATCTGCCAACAAATGTATTGGTGGCAGCCCCAAGGGTATTGCTATCCTCCAAAATAGTTTGTAGCTTAGAGGTCAGCATTGGCTGTTTGGTCGTTATAAGACAATAAGATGAGATAATAAATATATAACCTATATTTATCAGATAAATGCAGGATGTTTTATTATTATTGTCAAAATTAACCCTTTAATGCAGAGATAAATCTAAAGTTAACACCTTGATTTTTTTAATAAATTAGTGCATTAAACAACATTAATCCTCCTTATTTCAGCATATTTAGACAGTTTTGTGATAGATGATCCTGCAGGATGACCCATCTGATGTCATACAATTAATCTATGCCGACAAGGAAAAGGGGCTGCAGATACCAGCATACTATCTTGGGGGTCGTGGCTTAAAAAGTTTGAGAACAACTGATCGAAGAGATTTTTGCCTTTTTCCAACAACTACAGTCAGGAAAAAACACAATCGGCCGATAACTTGCATAACGATTCATTTTTTAGGTTTCTGCAGATCAGATAAGATGTTAAAATATTTTTTTACCTTTAAAAGGACAAAGTGAGACAAGTTAGAGACCCAAGAACACGTGAATAATGGAGCATGAAGGAGGAAGAGGACAAAGAGCTGGAAGATGTGAGATCTGTTTTTTGGATGTTTTCATCTACTGGATGCAGAAGCTGACTCGCTTCTTTGGAGTAAGTGCAGCTCCAGATGTGAGAAGAGGAAGTCAGTTTACCATGGTAACAAGAAAAACTTTCTGTCAATTAAATCCACTTCTGCTGGGTTTACCGCCCACCAGTAGGTGGCTTCACGGTACTGTTAGGACTTACACAGGGCATAAAAGAAGAGTTAGCCCTTAGCTGTGTTCGAAATTGTCCACTCGTTCACTCACTCCCTATTCCCTACATAGTGTATAAGATATAGTGCACGATGTAGTGCACTCATAGTGCACTACATCAGGGATGATGAACGGAGAATTCGGACACTACACCGGAATTTTCTGAACACGTCTACGTCAGCA
>JBBBVT010000019.1:18360518-18379123 GCA_037177035.1 Craterocephalus eyresii | reverse complement strand
CAGCACCAGCTCTCTGAGAAGAAACAAAACACACGGAGTCAAGGCACAGCGTGAACCGTTGAACTCCAGATGTGGACCAGCGCTGCCAACCCTCACCTGCAGGTCTTCATCTGTTTGCTCCTCAGCTCCTCTTCTTCCTCCTCCTGCAGAGTCAAGGTGATGCAGACCAGCTTCTTCAGGTCTGGAAGTCCAAGGAAAAACAACGACTTCTGGATGCCTCGGTTCATCCTACATGCACTTCCAACAGTTCAAACACACAAAATAACCTGTTATATCAGATGGGAAATTATTTAAATTTATATTTAAAATGACCAGAAAAGATGTACATACCGCTTTTAAGTATCGGTTTTTGATTTATATTGTAAGAAAATTCATTTTTTATTTAAAGAATTCCTTCAACTTTGTTGTTCAAAATGAAATAATCATCGAAATGTATGAACTGAAAAAAATTAATAAGTTACCTGCAAATAAAAAGCTGTTATTATTGTTGGTCACTAAGTTTTGAATGATCATTGTTACCATTAATATGTACTATTTTCATTTTTGGATATCAGCTTTAGCACTTTGTAATGAATCTTTATAACTTTTAAACACTTTACAACCTAATCATAAAAACATTCATGTATTATAACTCTCACCTCTTTGTGTTCCTCAAAGCTAATTAGCAAACGAGAAGCTAGCAACAGCTAATTTAGCAAATAAAAAATAGAAATTTAACTGGTTTATTTCGCTAACATTAGTTAAAAAGTTTCGCATTTGCATCAAACTAATCTGTAATATTGTTTAGTTTACTGGGAGAACTCTTACTCTAAAACTAAATACACTCTAAACGAAATCTGAAGAATTTGTCGCTCTGGTCAAAGATGGGTAAAAATAGCTGAAGACCTCCCATTCGAACACAAATAAAACAAAAATCTTAAAAAGAAAATATATGCACTGACTTCGCTTTTTTATTTTGTATTCTCTGTACAGAAATAATTGAGATGAAGATCTCCTATTTTCTTATACATTAATAAAAAAATCTACATTGGTAACTTAAAAATAAAAAGTCTCCTTTAGTGTATGTGATTTTTATTTTCTTATACAGTAAGACACTTTGACTGCCTATAGACAATCTTTGACTGGGAGCTACGCTTTTTTCCCGCCGGGAGCTTGTGCAGTAAAAACAAAAGTTAGGAGTTGGCCCTTTGTGGAGGAAAACGTTTAACAAATTGTACTAGTGGACAGGAAGTTGGAATTAAAACAGAAATTTCGGCTGAAATACATCCAGTGGGTCATAAAGCACTAATTACGTGAGATTGGTGAGATAACCCACTCCTTGCGTGAGAAGGCGGTTTCCTTGAAAATAATGAACTGCAATGAACTTCGGCCTTGTTCTAGCCTCACGGTCCTTGCCCATGATTGACGTGGGGATTGGACCAATCAGAGAGTCTCTATGGAATAGGTAGGGAGGTTAAGAACCAATAGCAGTACAAGAAAGATTGTCAGGGCGGAATTATTGACCGTGCCAGGTTCTCCGAGGTTCCGTGAAGCGACCATGTGAAAAAACGATCTAACCGGATGTTAGAAGGTAGTCCTTCAAAATAAAATCCAAACAAAAATTCCCCAAGGCAAACATCATGTACATTACTGGTCAAATGTTTGGAGGCTCTTATTTATTACAATTAAAACTTTGGTACAAGCTATTCTGCTTTAAAACTAACATATAGCAGGTTTAAAAAACGTTTTGCACAACTATCGTAATCTATTTAAAGGACTACGTTTTGCTTTTTTCCCTCTTATCTCACTAAAGTATCATTTTCAAACAAGGTCTGTTAATGACATGACTATCACAAAGATTTATTCAAACTAGATTTGAGTGCCTTTTGGTTCTTTGGATCATTTTTAACCCTTTTTTGCAATAAAGTAAATCTAGTTAGTGCAGAATTTCTGGCAGTCATTTAAAGGTTTTTTATGATTCAAATTTGGCCTTGATTTACCACTTTGACTTATGCATCCACCTTCATGGCATAAATCAGCATTTTATTCTTAAGACAATGCCAGTAGCCTACCATTAGTGCTAGAATAATCAAGATTAGTACGTAATGTGTCCAGTATGACTTTTATTGGTGTTTTTCCATCAATATTGGCCATTTAAATGTGGACCATGTGGTTTAAAGGGTTTTACATCCTGATGTAAACACTTTCAACAGACAAATCTTACACATGGACAGTTGCTGAGAAGATGCTGTATGAATTGTTATCAAAAACATTCAATTTGGATTGTCATATTTATAAATGTGGCCCTTAAAATGTGCTCCTTTTATTTAAAAATTGAATAAATGAACTGATTTATAAATGGCATTTATTTTGACAGCAGAAACCGGAAGTCCGTTGGAGCTCCAGTTACTTTAAAGGCAGTGAGCTCATAGCACTGAAACTTGGTGGGGATCGTTTCTGGGGTAAATGTCGGAGAGTGTGTGCCGAGTCACGGTCCGGACACATCCGTTAGGATTATATAATCCCTGACAGGCTTCTACCTTTAGCCGTCTGCGCTCAGCGGGTCTTCCTGTCCAAACAGTCTGAATTCACTGCGACACAAATGGATGAAAAGAAGGAGCAGAGTCCCGCTGGAGTTAAATACTACAGACTTTCAGAGATCGAGGAGCAGAACTCCTTCAAATCTACCTGGATCATCATCCACAACAAAGTGTACGATGTGACCAAGTTTCTGGAGGAGGTGAGGATGCATTTCATTTTTAGAGCTTTCTGCCGGAACTCGGTTATTTCTTACAGCTAACTGGAAATTCAGCCAGAAACGTGAAACGCAACAATTCACCTGCTCGGATCCCACACTCGGATGTATACGAACGCATATTTAAGTTATTAGAAAAATTACTTTTAACTTTTTGTACTGTTTAGCGTTTAAGATTAGGTTAACTTAAAATCTGGGGGCAAATTCTTGTATGAGTTCATTTCAGGGGCGTAAAAAAGTTGAGGTGTGCAGGGGGCCCAGGCCCACTGTTACAAGCAGGTGTTGTGGTTTATCCTGCATCCCAATTAACTGGTGACCTTTGGCTGAGAGCATAGTTTTCCATGATTCAGTTTTGCTTATTATATGGATTATTATTAAAATTAACAATCATATTCAGGGTATTTTATTTTAATAGAAATTTTTTTGTTGAAAGCTTTATCAACACATTAATGTAATAAATAAAAATAATATGTCTGGTTATGCAGACCCTTTTCATCTACTAAAGATTGGATCTGATATTTCTCCTTTTGTCCTCCATTATCACCCTTTTTCCAATGCATGTATATTTGCCATCTTATTCTTTAGAGATTTAGGATATTGTAGATATGCAAAATTTAACATAATTTCTCCCATAATTTCTTCTCTAATATTTATATATAAAAATGCATATCCTTTTAAAAACTCTTTAAATTTGATTTTTTTAAAATTTAAAACCTTGAATATGCGAAGGTCTTAGAAATACCACTGACCAAATTACTCTAAATAATTTGGCAAATTTCTAATTGGTGTTTTGCTTTTGTTTGTTTTTTTTGGGGGGGGGGGGGGGGGATTTTCAAGTATGCACATTATAGTTTGTACTCTGTTAGCTAGTGGGTGCATCAGTCATGTGGAAGTGCAAGTTTAATGTTACCTGGTAGGACGTGGTTAACACCTGTGGCTATGAAGCCCGTTCTACGCTTTTTAAACTTGCTTCAGTGGGAGTCAAAGCATTTAATTGGGAGAATGCACAGCAAGAAGCTTAAAGCATATAAAGACACCATAAATTCCTTCAATTTGTTTCTGTACCATTAGATCAATTCTGCTGACCTCGACTCCATCTTCGATCCCAGCAGCGACTGCAGCATCACTTGCTGTAGCTGACCTCACGGTGACCTTTGGGTCTGCCGCTTAAATTGCGACTTTTTGTTGGATTTTTAAGCCCAATGTGAAAAAATTAATAAGAAAAATTAACAAAATACTGTTTTTCAAACAGTTTAATTCATGTGTTTATGTGTATACGTTTTTGCTGAACTAAAGCTAAAGCTAACCATGTAACGGCTTCTGGCTGTCCTGAACCTTAACCTCCAGACTTTCCCTGTGGCTGGAGGTGTGTTCCTCCAGCTGGGAATTCTGGAGAGGGCGTTTCAGGGTGAGATTGCGTTTTTTTATTTACACTCTCTCCAGAATAGCAAACGAGGCTTCTTGAGGAGGGATTGTGCTGAAATCAACACCGCAGAAAAGTGCATGAAGCAGCATTCATTCAGGAAATACTCCAAAGTATTATCTGCTGTTTCTGTGTGATTTCACTTTCTTTTTACTCACATTATTCAGAGTTCCCCCCAAAATACAGAACTTGTTAAATGGGTCTGTGGTATCTTTTTATAACAATCTGGATTGTAATCTGTGAAGAAATATTTATTAAAAATGTGGAGCAGATGTGAACTTTTGAATTCTTACACGCAGGAGTGATGCAACGTTTCAGTTCAGATTGCAGGGAAAATATTTCTTCTTTTTACTAAAAATCCGCTTTTAAACCTAAAATTATTAGTTTTATTAATGACGGGGCACTTTCATCCATGCACACACAAAACATGCACGTCTGACACGAAGATAAACACACGGTGCCTAACATTTGGACTTGTGACCGTCCAGCCAGGACGTGCACTGCTGTGGCTGTACAGAGGTGAGGGAGGAGGCGTGTCTTCAGGGATCGGATTACAGATGTGGAGGCAGATTTCAGATTGTAGTTTTTTTTTTGTTGTTTCCAAATGAGCTGAATGGATTCACAGTTAGCTTTTATAGTGTGACTGTTATTACAGCTGCTGGTTGTAAATCATTGGTAGGATGCCAACATGCTCATGGAGTTAATGATGGGTTTGGCAGGGAGAGGGTGCAGAAAATGACCCTTTCTCTCTTAACAGAGATTAATTTGATAATAGAAATTAGTAGAGATGCACTGATCCAAAACCCAGATGGGATATCAGCTCCGATACTGCCTAATTACGTAGATAATATATCGTACTTAAGTGTTATTTCATTTTGCTGCTAATGTAGACTTTATTTGTTAAACTAGAAATGCACTCGGAGAGCGCAGACCTCCGCCAAGCTCCATTGACTGCAATGTTAACGAAAATTTCAAAGTGATCCAGAATCTGTAATCTCTTCTGGATCTTCACCAAAATCTTATCGATTGTTCTTTGCATCATTCCAAAGCAATCCTGAAAAGTATATTAGAAATCAGTCCATAACTTTTTGAGTTATCTTATACACTGACAGACCAACGCCGGCTAAAACATAATCCCCTTGGCAGAGGTAAAAATAATATTAAGTACATTTATATCTGTAAATTTGTTACTTTTTTTTTTTTTTTTTTTTTTTTTTTACTTTTTAGGGTAAATTATTATGTCAAGTCTGATGGAAGGGATGCAAAGAATATATTATCAATAAACCGTTGATAAGAAATAATAACATTAACTGCAATTAATTTGATTAGATTAGTTTTTTAAAATTGCATTTGGAGCCCGTAATTCCTCGCCATCCCGCATCAGGGCTGGAGCACAAGAGAAGCTGGCCTCTGACCATAGATGTAGTAATTTGATTTATTATATTTTTTATATATTTTTATACTATTATCTATTATTATTATTAATAATAAAAATAATAATAATTTTATTTGCATTGGTGCCATTTGTGAATGTGTTGTTGTACTGTTTGGAATAAATCTTTTATCTAAGGGATATGATTTGCATTTTCAAAGGGAAATTCAGCTTCTCAGAAAAATTGCCACTTATCAATTAATCGATCATCGATCAATAGGATGAAACAACTATCGATTAATAAATTACTTGATCATTTGCATCCCTAATATCGGGTATCGGCCAGTGGATGGGAAAACTGCATCTGTGCATCTCTGGAAACGACTTGTACGACCTTGAACGTTTGAGTGGATTGAATTGGAACAAAAAGCAAATGATTGCTGTTGTGGTGTGTGCGTTGTTAAAAGTTTGTGTGTTTTTGGTCTCAGCATCCCGGAGGCGAGGAGGTTCTGAGGGAGCAGGCTGGAGGAAACGCCACCGAGAGCTTTGAAGACGTGGGACACTCCAGCGACGCCAGAGAGATGGCCAGCAGCATGGTGATAGGAGAGCTGCATCCGGTCAGTCCCCGTGTGTGTTAAAGTGTGTGTCAAAGTGTGTGGAGGTTAATGACAAACCATATGTGTTTGTGTTCCTGCAGGACGACCGACACAAGATCGCTAAACCTGTGGTGAGTAAAGCAGTCCAGGGTGCAGGGCATTATGGGAAATGTAGGCGTTTGCTGTCGGTCTCATCATGTCTGCTTTGTGTCTTACAGGAATCTCTGCTGACTACTGTGAAGGAGGACAGCAGGTACACACACCTTCACTTATGGACTAGTTAGGCTGGTTAACTGGCTGTTTGTCTCTCTGACTACACAAAGTCCAACCAAATAGTCAGATATTAAGCAAACAGCAAACTTTGTTCACGTTGGAGGTGGAACAGGGTGATTGGCTGGTTAGTTTTAGTTCTTGGGTCAGTTTAGTTGTCTAATTATAAAGTAAATACTACATTCTTTCAGTTTGTGACTCAACTTGTTGGGTTAATGAATTGTTAGTCTGTGACTTTGGTAACTATCCGCCTGCCTCCGTGTTACCACCAGCCCACAGTTTAAAGTGTAAAGTTATTATCCAGCTATTTGCCTGTCAGTTTTCTGTAGATTTTCTAACAAAAACTAAGATTAAAAGGTGGTAAAAGGTTAATTTGTAATTTACATAATTAACTAAGGACCCAGTTGGTGGTCTAACCAGATGCTTGGTTAGTGTGATGGTTAGCTAAGTTTCCATCCAGGTTTTGGCCTGAAAATAAATTGAGATTAAACTACCGGCATCTCTAAACTTTAGCTTGTGGCTGATTTCAGTAGCTGGTTCAACACGTGTTTTTATTGTTTACTAGTTGCTTCTAATCTGACTGGATAGTTGATTTTTTATTCATCACTGGTTTAACTGATTGGTCCATTAAGACAAAAAATTAACTGACTAATAACTGCTGGTGGCAGTCTCGTGGTTCACAGGTGACCTTTCTAATAGATTAGTTATCTAGTGGTGGGTTGGTTTTGTTTAGTCACACAATGAGTGAGTTGCAGTTTTTTGTTTTTTTTGTAATCCAGCTGTCACCCCTGGTTTATGTTTGTTTATGGTAGAACTGAAAGTTTTAGTTAATAAATACGTTAATAACTCAGCTCTGTGGCTCCATCTCACAGTTATGTACTTGTCTAGCAGTTAACTGTTTAGGCAACTAAGTTATGAGTTAACTAGCTGTCTGTGTCTACAATCTTACAAACAGGTAGTTTATTGTTTACGCAACTATCTGTTCTAGTTAATGCTAGCTATTAGTTATGGTAAGGTTTATTAAGTTTCATTAGTTTAGCCGTTAGTTTAATTTAATTTTTAGTCTTAAGTTGTCGTTTTTTGCCAAACAATCCCTAGAATTCAAAACAAGTCATTTGCCAGTATTCACCATTTGAGGTAGTTGGTTAGTCGGGTAGTTAGTTACTTTAGTTAGTCAGCAGGTTAGTTGTTAGTTTTTAAGTTTCTTCTTTAGTTTTACTTGTTGTTTTAGTTAGTAAGTTAGTTGTTTTAGTTTCAGTTAAAGCTGTTTTAGTTAATTAGTTCGATGTTTTAGTTAGGTAGTACTTTGTTGTTTTATTAGTTATTTGTTTTAGTTACTTAGTAGCTGTTTTAGCTTTAGTTAAAGTTGTTTTAGTTTTGGTTAGTTAGTTAGTTAGTTGTTTAGTTATAGTTCTTTTAGTGAGACAGTCAGTCATCTGCGTGTTTTCGTCTTACAGCTGGTGGTCCAACTTGATCATCCCCGCTCTGGCAGCCACCATCGTCACACTGACGTACCGCATCTTCACCACAGACAGCGACTGACATCATCAGACCTACAGCTGTGATGTCATCAGCATGCGACAGCCGATGGAGGCCTTCCCAGCGTAGATCGATGTTTCTAGGCGAGATGACAGAGGACCAATGACCACCTGACGTTAGACTGTCTGTTCTAGGATCAGCGGCTCTACGCTTCACTGCCAAATACCCAGAATTCATTTCATCCTGTTTAACCAACCAATCACGTGGCATTATGGTGATGAAGTCCTTCATATGAGGCAGTTTGAATTATGTTTAGTAGAATCTTGATCTGAAATCTTGCACAGATGCACTGGATGTATAATTTGTTTTTGTTTTTTTATATCGTATCTGAATGTAACAGAGTTTGAAGGTGCAGTCAGCAGCTAACTGTCAGCACGCTTTTTAACTTGTTTGTGTCGGTCGGTGGTGCAGGACTCGGTTCCGGGTTTAATTTTCGAAAGGACCACATTGAAGTAATCTGCTGCAGCTGAAGCGCATCCTTCCATAAACCTGCAGGAATCCGTTGCTTCTGCAGGTTCAGGAAACACACTGAGGATAAACTAAATCATCTGAGATGTTTGATGCTTATTGGATTATTTCTTCAGAACAGAAGTAATGAAATAATCCATTAATTCACTAAAAGAAAAGAAATTTGTCAGACAAAGTGGGAAGAAAGTACTTAAAATGCAAATATCTGAATCATACTGTGTTTTTGCTAAAGTTAAATGTGCAGGGGAACCAAACGTGCCTTTTCAAGCTTTGCCTGATAAGTTCAGAGCCGATCGGACTGTTGGGATTTTGATCCCCCTGCAGACCTTTTCCAGAGCAGAACCAGTCTGACTGTAACCTTGCAGCTGCTTTTTAATGCAATAAAGTGATTAACTCAACGTGTTTGTTGTGTTTTGTTCTTATGCCAATAAAACGAGGCTGCATCAGATCATGTGACCTGTTCAAAGCTGGTTAGAAGAACCACTGAATGCAAATAGGAGAAACCATGGGAAACACACAAGCTCCTTTTATTGATGAGGAGACTTGTGTATAAACTCTGTTCCTGTTATCAGACTGGTGAGGTCACTGGCACCAGATAAACCCTGTTAGACTCCCTGTGAACAGTTTTACGGGTTTTATTGTGTCTAAAATAACTTCTGCTTTAAGATCGTGTGCACAGCCAAAAGAAAAGGTTCTTTATCAGCAAATTATTGGGTTTAACCCTTTCATGCATACTTATTTGTCAGCTGTTTTCCAGTTTATTCAGCAGAGGGGGTGGAAAATTCAGTGAGTCATGCAATATACTGATAAATAGGAAAAGAAAGGATACAGCCATTTCTTTTATAGAATATATTATAAAAATGTCTAGAGCATATTTAATCTTTTTGAACAAAACACAAAAATAAATTTAATGAATTGAAAGTAAAGTATAAGTTAGAAATAAAAAAAGAGGAGGAGACAAAAAGTCAGGTAAAGACGTGAACCAGGACCTGAGAGGTGCATCTGGACCTTCAGGTGATCCATCTTGGCTGAGGCCTCATCAGAAAGGGTCTCCATGGAATCGTGGCTGTCAGAAGCTGATCATAAGGAAAGGAAACAGGGGGAGAGGTGTGAGGTGTGTCACATGACCCAAGAACTGGACTGAAGACCAGCGGAAAGAGGTCGGATGGATGACGGATTGTCCCAGAACCCCAGACCTCAGGATAACATGAACGCAAGAAAAAACTCTCACAAGATTACCTTTAAACTGTTCATAAATGACAAACTTTCTCACAGAATTGACTAATTATTAATTAATTCTAAGAGATTTGGTGGTTTATCAACTCTTAACCCTCTGACACATGGATAATTAAAAAATAATCACAGTTTGACAGCCACTGTGGACACTGTGCATCAAAGGGTTGGTTTCATAGGATTTTTTAAACAAATGTGATGAATTACTAAAAACTACAATAATTTTGTCATTTAGCAATAATACATTCATAATTAATGTTTTAAGGTTATCTAAAAAGGCTTGTTTAAAACTTCAGTCAATCAGTTTTATGGTTATGATTATGATTTCTGTTTTGTGTCCATTTGATCATATTGATCAATATAACAGAAATAAAGTGACACACTACATCACAATCACATGAAAAAACATGTTCTTATTTTCTAAATCATTTAAAGTCATCAGTTTGATTCATTGTGATTAGAAACTAAAACTTTGTGTCTACTTTTTATTTATCTTATGAAAAATGTTAGTTTACTTATTTTCTAATTAATTCAATTAATTTTTTTAATTATTATAATTAATTAATTAGGAAACATTTTACATAGACAGACTAGATTCTGTCTAGAAGGCCAGAAACTGGAGAACGGGGGGATGCTGTCATCTAGTGGTGAAAACTCACAAACACTCCTATTCACTCTGCTGGAAACTTTGCTGCTTCTGACTGAAATCTCTTTATTAATGACAAACTTTTCAGACAAATTTTAAACCTGCTTGTAATGTGCAGAAAGTCTTTTTAGACTTCATCTTCTGACTTAATTTAGTTTTTTTATTTCAGAAACTCTGATATTTCTGTTTGCTCTGGAGACTCAAGCATCCGCTCTTCCTCTTCAATCAGTTTCACACCTGCAGCTTCTTACACTGTACCTTCAGTCTCGGATCTCTCTGGGTCTGATCTATCTCTTTAAATTTTTAAGGGTTTTTATTCAAGCCATTTTATTTGGTGCTTTTATGGGCCATTCGTCTATTTTACCCCCTTATTCCAGTGCAGGAGAACAACGGCTGCTCTGGAACAACCAAAGCTGAACTTCAGGATGAACTTAAAATGGAGATGTTGTGATTTTAAGGCTTGAACGCTTCATTTTCCATTTTAGATTCATCTCTTTGAGATTCACCTTGTTGCTACTAAATTTTTATTTTCTGTCAGACAAACTCATCTTTGTTCTTCTTTTCAGACAAAACGGAAATAGTTAGGAACAAATGATGACTTTTACAGTTTAAACTTTAGTTATGAGCCTTTTTTTTAATACTTGAATAATTCATTTGGTTTGGTTCAACCAAGCAGATTTGGTTCAAATCTGCTTGATGTGAAGAGAAACATGTTTTAGATCATGTCTCACTGATGGTTCCTCTTTGGGATGTGGGAATATGATATCTGCAGATCCAGTCGAAAGTATCAGATTAGATACTTTTTTAAATGTCACAATGCCACAAAAATAAAATATGTTTAATTTCTGAGCGATTTAGAGGTTAAAATGAGACGTAAAAACCAGACATGGTTTATTCCCTCCAAGTCACCTGATTATGGTAGCCAATCAGAGATCAGGGTGATGACGCAACAGTTAATGATGGTAATGTGCATCATTTTACTGGCTTAATGCAGGTTCCTGAACATGTTCTATGTTTATTTTAGATAATTTCCCCTCTTTTTTATTCTTCTTTTAATACTATTTTGTTATATTTCCCACCACTGTCTCCTCTCCTGTTTTTCCAGTCCATTGTTTCTTTCCTTTTCCCAATTCCTGTTTCACAATCGTTCTGTATATCACCACAACTTGCAATAAAAGTTGAAAAAATGTACTATTAGCAATACATTCTAATTTTATAAGCATTCCCTTCAAGTATTTATTAGTTGTATTCATATTTCTTTTTACCCTTCAAGATATCCATGCACACAGCACAATGACATTTTCCTTTAAATAAGTGCTGTTAAATATGTTTTTTGTCGGTATTTCTCCTGATCACAGTTTCCAGGACATTGTTGAATACTTGTTTTTAATGCTGCCTATCATAACATTTTGTTAGTTTGTTTTCTTGAAGAGTTGTCTGTCTCTCCGTCTCTTTGCTACAGTTCCTGCAGTTCTTTTGCATCTTTGTCTCTTTTTTCCTTCTCTTCACTCCTTTTCTCCATCATAAACATGTAACTTTTTGTTTTTCTGGAGGCTCGCCGTCACAACCCCGCCTCGCGCTGCCTCCCTTTAAGGAAATTCCTGCTGCGCTCTCCGTGACGTCAGAACAACGGTATGGTGACGACAGCGTGTTTGTTTACACGCTGCTACTTGACGCACCGGCCACACGCGCGCCGTTACATAACAACGTTACGCTAAAAGTTAGAATTTTATTTCTAAGAATGATCTCTGAGATGCTCAGGTTTGGATCTGCGCATTCTCAGTGGCTTTCATGCTTGTTTGTTTTTGTTTGGGGGGGGGGTGTTAATTCTTGTTGAGTCAAATTAAACTGCTTGTTTGTAATTAAATTTTTTTGTTGTGTTAATATCACAGTAAATACTTTAACTCCGCAAACAGGTGAAGGTTGACATTTGTGCGGCTACGTGACGGGGTGTGTGTCGCTGAGGTTGAGGCAACAGCTGCGGTGCCAGAGGGACACTGCACGCGCTCTGTTGTCACCGGTGGGGGGGGCTGGAGTCTCTATACAAGCCGCCCCGCAGCGGGACTCCCGCAGGACAAGCGCACACATGTCCAGCTCACCTCCCCACATCCACGGCGGCGAAGACGTGCCGCGCCAAGCCGTGGAGAACGGGCTCGATGATGATGGTGACGATGATGAGGATGAAGATCTCGACGACGAGATGGACGCGTCCCACCTGGAGAGGTTCATGCGGGACCGCAGGAGGGCCAAGTCTCTCCCCGCGTACCCCGCGCTGCTGAACGGAGACTCCGGGAGGAAGCGCGTGAAGTTCGCGGACTCCATGGGGCTGACGCTGGCCAGCGTGAAGCACTTCAGCGCGCAGGAGGAGCCGCAGATCCCCAGCAAGGTCCTATCCCGGCACCGCAGCTTCCCCCCGCAGCAGCAGGACGTCCTGGGGCAGCTCTGCCACAGCTTCGCGTCCGGCGTGGACTCGGACCGGCTCGTGCCCTGCTTCCCGGAGCTCCAGGACGCGGAGCGGAGAGTCCAGCGCACGCACGTCTGCCTGGAGAAGGTCACCGTTACGCAGTTCGACGTGCGCGGGCAGATCCGGGTGTTGGGGGGCGGCGGCGTTAAAGAAGTCGGGGTGAGGTACACGTTCAACGGGTGGCAGTCGCACGTGGACGCGCAGGCGCTGCCCGTGGCCGTGGGAGAGCCGGGCTTCCTGGGGGAGCGCTTCCTGTTCACCGTGTACACGCCGCCCTTTATGGACCCCAGCTCGGCCGTGCACTTCGCCGTTTACATGAAGTCTGAGCAGGGGGAGTTCTGGGACAACAACGAGGGGGAGAACTACACGCTGCGGTACCGCTGCGTGCCTGGGGACGCGCCGTTCCGCAGCGCGGCTTTCCACGCCACCTGAGCCGCGCGCGGGGGGCGCTTCCATGACGCCTCAAAAGTGAAATCTGCACGTGCAACGTGGAACAACACAACTCAAAGGTTACTCAGTGGTTACTCAGTGGTCTTTCTCATGTGCTACCAGGAAGCTTGGTCTAAAATGTGCATGTGGTCATCACTAACAGTGGCCCCACAAAAAAAAAAAAAACGTGGATCATCTTTAAAATGACATTTAAAGCACCAGTGTGCCTCCATCAGGCAGAAAATACAAAAAAAGGGAGAAAAATACGTTTTTTAATTGCTGGTAATCACATGACAAAGTGAATAATCTCCCTAAAGTTAGACATTTACACCCCAGGTGCTGCACTGACCTCTTCATACTACAGAAGCTCAGAAGGGACAAACCAAAGGCTCCTTCTGGAGGAAACCTTTTGCATTTTCCTAAAAAATATTAGGCCTAGAAGAAGGGGCTCTTTATGTGGAGCTGTTTGTGCCGCTAAATGTGGATGTATCTGGACTTTTAAGGATGAATCAAACAACGAACTTGTCAATAAGCGTCATGTGTGCAGCAGAGGACAGTGGTTTGTAGTTGGTTTGCGTCAGAGGAATGACGTTTTTTTTTGGCAAGATGACAACTAGGATCAGGGATATTAGGCAACTAATACCTGTATAATCAATCAATATCAGAATTTGATTTATAAAACCAAAGTTGTGAAAGAAGGTCAAGATAACCTAAAATTGTGAAATGCAGCACTGGCCTTGGCATAAGATACCCTGTCTGAGCACTTATATTTGCATTTTATTGACAAGAAGCTCTTTTTTAAGCTTGAAGGCAAGATTTTGGATTGATGAGGGGAAATAAATAGATGACCACATCTGAAAAAACTCATCTTGCTTCCTTTATCACTAGACTAGCTACCTGAACAGCAGAAATCACCTATTAGAGTTATTATCCTATTGATACTGCTAAACAAGCAGAAAAAAGTCATAAAATTAAGCAAAAAAGCTTTTCAAAATGTAGGCTACTTAACATCAGCAAAATTATCTGTCAACAGAAAAATAAAATTAAAATTGCCCAGATCTTTTACAACATCCTTTTCTTAAATTTGAATAACCAGACTCACAACAGGAGCGTTTGCCTTCATTTTTGAGAAATCAAAAGCCCACTATGATGTTTTAAGCATGAGTTTAACTACCGGTAATAAAATTTGACATTGTTACACGGAATTGAGATGACTCAATTTCAGGTTTTATTTGTGTAATGCAACAAAAACTGATCAGAAGTAGTCCTACAAATTTGATGGGCTATGGGGCTTCTGCATTGTAAACACTAGGTGAACCCATCTTTAAACGTGAAGTTGAAGGAGGTGAGGATCCTCTGACTTTCCCAGTTGGAAAGTTTTCCCCCCGACCACAGGGGGCTGTTCCATCTGAAACTTCCAACTTGGAAGTTGGAAATTTAGCAATTAGCAGCTAAACAGCCAAAGAAACTCATTTAGCACTAACAGATAAACACCTAGCATAGCAACTTAAAGAGCTACAGTCAGCTATCTAACAGTAGGCTAAAACAACTATAAACTGTATTTGCTTTTGCTATAAGCAGCTTAAAAAGGGAAAGAGACCCATTTAGCAGTAACAGCTTAACAGTTAAATCTAGCCATCTAGCAGTAGCAGCTAAAACAGCTTAAGTCAGCTAACAGTAGGCTAAAACAGCTAAAGACAATGTCTTAGTAATTAGCAGCTAAAACATCTAAAGATGACCATCTAGCAGTGATCGCTAAAACTGCTTAAGTTACACATTTAGCAATAGCAGTAAACAAATTAAGCTAGCTACTTGCCAGCGGCAAGTCAAACTGCTAAAGCTATCCATGTAGAAACTGTGGCTAAAATAGCCAAAGCTAGCAATTTAGCAATTAGCAGCTAAGTAGTTATAACTAGCTATTTAGCTACTAGTGACAACTGAAAAGATGTAGCAAGTAGCCATTGTGGCTAAAATAGCTCAGTCATTTAACAGTGGCGACAAAAACATGCTAAAGCTAACCATCTAGCATTAGCAGCTAATTCAGTTAAAGTTGTCCGACTAGTCTTAGCTTTCTTTCTTAATCTGTTTGTTTGCAGCCAGCTTGTGTCTCTAAACTTAACAAGTGTCTCCATGAAAAAGTTGTTTTATGTTGTGATTTATTTTGTGACACACGTAAAAAGATCCAGTGTACAGCTATGTTCACATGAGAACCGGAAGACACTTTTGATTGTGGATCATCAAATTTGATCTGTTTTTAATCTTATCATCATGTAATGTAAACGTACCCTAAGATTTCGAGTATCTAAGTGCTTGATGCTAACGAAATGTTAAAATAAATAAAAATCTTTTTCAAGCTAAAACCTGATATGTTGTCTTGATTTACAACATTTATTTTTACTTAAAGGTATACTGTGTAACTTTTGAACCATTAGCCTAATGTCAGTAGTAATAGATCTCTGGGATCAATCTGCAGTGCTTGAAGCGTGTCGATGCTCTGAGGGGGCTGCTCTCTTCAGAAACAAGACAATAGCTACATTTAATTGGACAAATATTTAATCTATTGGATTGAAATCAATCTGATCAAAGATTCCAGCTGACAGGGTAACATCGGACTTTGACGCTTGATAAAATTATCCGATCTGTCGGTTTTTATATGATTGACATTCAGTACATTTTAACTCTTTCTGGGCATGCAGTGTTACTAGTTTTGGAGAATGGCCATTTTCTTGAACTCTTTCAGTTTTCAACAAAAAAGTAGGCCACGGTCAAGTTCTGTACTTCTTCCGCCATTATTCACATCTTCCTTGAAAGTCGTTATGTCATGTAACATGCGTAGAAACTGATCAGAATGTGACGCAGAGTGTTAACATGGTTTTGGTTTTTTTTTTCCTGATGATCCGATTGTAAAAAGGTTCAATCAACCCTTCCTCAAGAGGAATGGTTTGTTTACATGACACCTTTTTATTCTGACTGGACGTTAGATTGGACCGAAAGCACTTGATGTAAAAGCATGTATTGTCACTTTTTGGAAAGTGATCCGTCTCTCATGTCATGGAATCACATGATCATGCATGTATATAATATTAGATATTATTTATCATGTGAGATCTGGTATCTAGGGGTGTGGAAGAAGTGTTTAACTGTTGAAAAAATGATCCAAAGAAATCTATGATTACTTAGTTTTACATTTTTAACGGACACGTCCAAATTAATTATTTTCACTTGCTTTGCTGACAGGATGATAAAATAAAAATAAAATAAAAGTTCTGAAGCTGAGGCATGAAAAATTTCTCTCAGCTCTCACATTTGTAATTCTGATAAAGACAAAGAAAGATTTGACTTTTTTAAACAAATGTGAAGGTCTTCATCATCAATCAAAGCTGACTCCAGAACCTTTTGTATGAACTATGAGGAGTCTGACAGCTCTGAAAGCTGAGGCCTGGATCTCTTCTCAGGCCTCAATCAGCAGTGTGGTGTGTCTCTGCTATGAATTAAACCCTCAAAAAAGAAAAGGACAAGAGATCACAAAGTCCTTAGCACTTTATTCTTTTCATATACTAGGTATAATCTGTCGGGCCCTCTGTCCCCCTATTGCTGTTTTTATGCTAAGACCAAAGTCTGACTGTCCTCTGAAATCCATCCTGTCCACAAACCTGACCTCACATGTTTGATCTGTCAACACTGAGCCAGAATCAGACAAACAACCAAACCAGATCCAGAAACAGCTTCTGGGTTCGGACTGTTAAGGAGCAAAGCGTTGCCTCACAGACGATAATATCACATAAGTCCATTGCTGAGTGTCCAACAGATATCATGTTACCCCTGTGTCACCCTGAGATACCAGATTTTCAGAGTTGACTTCAGTATTCAACGCTGAGGTGCATCATTAGCTGAATTGTCATATGTTGTCAACAATTTCCTCATTTTATTTTAGTTTCAAAGCATGTACCTTTAGCCCCGTTTACGCTCTTCATTATATATGCTAACAGAGCCTTTTTGTCCACATTCTGTAACCTTTATGTGTGTATTTCAGTTTGTTTTCAGAGAGCTTGCGGATGCCAGATTTACCAAACAAAGCAGTACCACCAGAAACCATGTGGGGCAGTGTTGAGTAGTCAAATTTATGCACAAACAACAGTAGTGACAAAGAAAAAGAATTCTTAACTAAAATGTACTAAAAGACTGCACAGACCGCTACCGTAAATGCTCTGCCTGCTTTTATGCCTCTGAGAAGGTACATGATCATGATCTTTTCATCATCTCCATGTTTGCTATTTAGTAAAATTGACATCTGAACTTGGAGATGAGCTCTAAACTCTGCTCTGCCTTTGAAAGTATGGGGGTAGTGACATTTGAAACTACATACCAGCTTACTTATGTAAAGGCAGCATGAATGGGCCTGTGACGTTTGACATTTGAAATTGACGTACCAATTTCACTAAGAAAAAGGAGCAGAAAAAAAATAAATTTTAGGGTTTTCAGTCCCAGAACAACCATATTTCCCATTTGTTTTTGGGGAATGATAAAGAGGTTGTGTTCTGTTTCGTGAATCCCAGTTATTTCTCAGTAAAGTTATCATTTGTCCCAAAATGAAATTAAATTAAAATGTCGAAATCTGTTACATGCTATAGCTTTAAATCCCTGATTTATCCCAACAACCCCATATTAGTAAAAATGAAGTGTGTCACGGTTGGACTTATTTTCTGTACATTTCACCACATGGGCTCTGTAATCAGGACAATGGAAAGTGTAAATGGACTGTAAATGGTAAATGGACTGTACTTGTATAGCGCTTTTTCTAGTCACAGACCACTCAAAGCGCTTTACATGACAATTCTCATTCACCCATTCATACAGCACCTATATTGATAGGTGCTATCCTCCTGATGTGGGTGCTTAGGAGTTAACATTCACACACATTCATACATGATGTATGATGTAGAGGTAGAGTTCAGTGTCTTGCCCAAGGACACTTCGACATGTACCAGAGTGGAATCGAACCGCCGACCTCCTGTTCTAGTATTTTTACAGCCGCCCTGTAAAAATACAAGAAGCAGAAAAAGTTTACTAATGCTTATAAAGGTTTACCCTCTCTTCATTTCCACATTGTTGCTGTCCACCACAGTTGTTTTTTCCTCTTCCCGGTTTTCTCCCTGTTTGGATTCTACTTCTGTTCATCTGCATTTATTCACCCCAGATCAGTCCATGGGAACATTTCGGACACTTCCTCTATGACTGAACTACGAATCATTTTATGACTGCATCATAAGCTTGTGTTTCCCTTCTTTTCTCTAAGAAGGGGTTTTTGACTTATAGTTGTCCCTACTGATCTTCCTTCTGTCCTCAACACCCCAACCGTCCTCTTCCGCTTATCCGGGGTCGGGTCGCGGGGGCAGCAGCCTAAGCAGGGAAGCCCAGACTTCCCTCTCCA
>JBBBVT010000019.1:18325153-18354609 GCA_037177035.1 Craterocephalus eyresii | reverse complement strand
TCCGGGCGGAGGGGGGTGGGATGGGTTGCTTTGTTTGTTGTCTTGTTGGGGGCCAAGGGGGGAATCGCTCGGGGTTGGGGGGGTTGTCCTCCTCCCCCCCCAGGCCCCCCCTCTAGAAACGACCCTGGCAATACTTTCCAATTCAGAAAAAAATAATGCATAATGCATGGTCAAAGTAATTGACAATATAAACACAGTAAAGTAAAGTAAAAAATGTACAGTAGTAGCCTTGTCATTCATGAGTCTATGTTTGAAAACTATTAATCCATCTCTTAGATTTTGGTTTTAGAAATTGGTCATGTTCTTTTAATACTGGGAAGACTATTTTGAGAACACTGTTTGTCCAGACTTACTGTGTATGTAAGGCAACTGGTCAATAATTGTCCCTGATATGGAATAACAATACTCTATTATGTTATTCTACATTGCATTCAAGATGTCAGTTAAGAAAATCTTCAGGTTAATTGTTGGAATAAATCAACAGGTTGTCGCATTTTAACTTTAAAGGTGATATTGTACTGGGTCAAAAAACGTTTCCTTTGCTTTTCACTGACAGGAGGAAGTTCCTTTCTCTGTAAGATTGTATTGCTCTATAATCTCTTTATTTTTTTATCCAAAATGTCTGCATTCAGGACACTTTGCTGGCTTTGCAATTCATCAAGCACAAAAAGCCCAGCCAACCTTGAATGCCACTAGTTTCAGTTTGAAGCTATTGTTTCCCAATATTTTCATCTCGGTACAGTATGAACTGACGAAAGTAACTGCTACTTTGTGAGAAAATCAAGGACAAATGCTCCTTTAAATGTCTTGGAAACCTTGTAATTAAACACAAGCGGTATTTCTGCATTGCTAGCAGCACATCAAAGGAATAATAGTGTTGGTTCAATGAAGTAAAAGTCACACAATCACTTTAAAATAAATATTTTTGCACAAGCAGTGCAAGTTTTTTCATGGATGCAAATTTAATTTATACTTAGTTTGGGAAGAAATACTGTGAAAAACACAGACATTCTCATTGCTTTTGTTTGGTTCAAATTGTTAATTGTTAAAATGATGAACAAAGGAAATATTAAAAGTCTCTTCAAAAATGAAAGGTTTTGAATCAACCTTAGCTTATACCTCAATACAAACTAAAATTTAAAGCATAGTTTCCACCATGTGATCGGCATTTTAACAGCAAAGGATTCTTGAACTTTCTCAGATTGCTGGTTTCAGCTTGTTGGGGGAGCTCTGATCTTAACTTTTTTGTTTCACTTCAGGATTTTCTGCTGAGATTTTTTCCATTGAAACATTGTTTTAAAAGATATGGATGATGATCTGGAATCTAGCTGGTAAATCTGAACCTTTCAGCATCTGCACTGAGTCTTCCTTCTGTTGAATTTTCATGCAGGATTAGCTGATTGGCCTTTCCAAAACTGAGCTAATGCACAAAATATAAAGGAGAATATTTTTATATGCTTCTGGGGAGGGGGAAAATTGTTGACCCATAGATCAAGATGAAAAATGTAACATTTAAACATAATCCTACAATAACCCAAGAAATAATCATTAGTTTATTAATCCAGACTCATCATGAATATGTTTTCCTGCAGAGATGAAGAGGTTTACTCTTCCCTCCTTGCAGTTTTCATTCACTTTGTGATCAGGCACTAAGATAAAGAAAAAAAAAGCACATCAATGACTCCACATCCTCTGTTATGGCTTTGGATGTATTTTTGTAGCATTGTGTTATTTGTAGTTTTGCAGTTGGCGTGTAAGACACAGCTTATAAGGGACAGGTATAAAACAAATATATTTTTTTTTTGTTGAGAAAAAAAAGGATTATTCATTAATTGTTTTGTACCATTTAATCTAATTATGGAAACTGGAGTCAATGCCAAATATTAACAGAGAGATATGGGGTACATCTCTCATTATCAGACTGAAAATGCAACACAGAAATCATCTACAAAGACAGGCAGAGCAAATTAATTCTCTGTGAGGCAGAGATCTTTAAGTGTCAAAAATTTTGTGTATCTTTTATAAGTTTGTTGTGGAAAATGCAATCTGCTTTGAAGCCATTGGTTCAGTCAGTAGCATTGAAACAGAGACTGAAAGAAACAGATCTGATTAAGAAAGCTGTCCTGGCTCTGAAGCGTATGTCCAGAAAGAAATGTTGCTTAAATATCTGGACATAATGGACGGATCCTAACATCATAAACACAACTAGTGCAAAATGTATTATTTCCCTAAAATTAAATAGTAACAATGTTGTCAAATGGTCTGTATTAATTGGCTGCAGTGCATTAATTTACCAGCAGATGTCAGTAGAATGCCCTGTGCTTTTGAAAGCCTTCAGCGCTGAGTTTATTTTATATGGTTAGAGATCCAAATCACTGAGCCATTTAATACAGTTCAGTCACAATAAAAACAAATACAAAAATTCTAAAGGAAAACAGTTTTGTATGTGTATCTGAAAAAATAAAAATGTTAAGTTGAAAATAGAAGTTTCCAAAAATTGGAGATGTACAGTAAATAAAACATCTAGTATAGCCAACCAACTAATAGTTTCGAGGTGATAAGAAAAAATTCTCTTTCTTTCTTTCTTTCTTTCTTTCTTTTTTTCTCTTTCTTTCTTTCTTTCTTTCTTTCTTTCTTTCTTTCTTTCTTTCTTTCTTTCTTTCTTTCTTATTTTAGGCTATTTATTTATTTATGTCCAAAAAAGCTGATTCTTGTAAACTCTTGCATACTAAATGGCATATAATCAAGTCACAAAGGATGTTTGTTCCATTGAAATCTGGACTGAGTGAATACCTCAGTCCAGATTTCTATAAACATGTACTATAAACATATGATGTCATGTTAAGTTAAACTAGTTACAACCGGAAAACCAAATTACTTTCAGCAAAAAAGTTTTAAAAGGTGTGAATTTCGTTCAGTTTTTCTTTTTTGGTTTTTTTATACAGACAAAATTTATTTGGAAATACGGACAATTCTAGGGGAAATTGTGTAGTTTTTCGTTAAAAAAAAGAATGGAAAACATATATATTTAGCAGATTTTACTATTACAAATATAGATTTATCATAGGTATTAGTAAATTTATGTAATATGCCCTCACATAATTTAATTTCTCAATCTTTGCTTCATATCCCAGTTTACATTGACTAAAATGTGCATGATATATAATATTATATAAATTCTTTATTAATTTATTGTCTTTTATTTAATCAATTTCTTTTAATGAATCAAGTTACACCATCTAGTGAATGTTAATAATTGATTTGACCAATGCGATATTTTGTTCTTCTGAAACCATCTCTTATAGTAATAATTTCATTTATTTATCCCCCCCCCCCCCCCACCCCCACCCCCGTTTGCTTACCGGAAGTACGTCATCTCGCCACTTTAAAACTTTAACCACATGTTGTTAAGGGAGGGCTTCACACACAAAAAAAGTTGCTCGGCGCGCGCACACACTCACGTTCACAGTCTGACGCAGACACTGAGTTCACAAGTTTCTAGTCAACATCACATGCAGGACGGAGTCGGATCGACCTGGCGGAGCCGAGGACAGTGAAGCAGCACCGGGAAGGAAAACGCAGCGTCTGTGGATTAATTGTTTGTTTGTTTTTCCCTTTTTCTCCGTGGTGGTCGTGGGAATCTTTTCCTCTTCTGGATGTTTTTTTCTCTGGGGATGTTTCAGCTCGCGACAGCAGGTGTGTAATTAATTCAGCTCATTTAAAAGCACATTAAAGTTTCTAAATGAGTCCGACCGTCATTTAGAAACGGATTCGGTCACGCGGGGATGCGCGTGTGTGGACTTTCTTCACAAATCCTGAACTTCGGTCTTATTTGTTGGCAAACCTGCCTCAATATTCTTTGGGTAAAGCACTGTAAGCTGTGTTTAAATCATGACCACATGAGTTCAGCTAATGTTTAGTACACAAAAGACTTTTTTTTCGTCAAAATTCCAGATTTCCTTTACTTTGCACAGCAAACTGCAGTTATCGCAATTTAACCGTCAAAAAGTCGACGTTTATTAACAAAAAGCGTTGACTGTTGGATTTTTTAAAAACGCATTTTATTTATTTTTTACCAAAGCCGAATCGACTATAACACCTTAATAAACAGTACTGTGGATGGGAATTAATTTTATTAAATATTCTGTATGATTAAACTTTGGGGGTGGGCATAATTAATCGAGGATCAGTAAGATTTTAATCACGTTGAATTATCTTTTAATTGATTAAAGTTGCATATAAGTGCATATTTTCCAGTGTAACCAGTGGATGAATCCCATTTAATCCCACAAGTCGTGAAAATCTACACAAGGAAACACTAGGTTTTTTCATCTTTAGTTTAATTTAAATATAGGTAATTAACATTGAACTTTGACATAGAAATATGAATGATTAATGATACTAGATCGTTATAGACTATTAAGATAATGTAATGGAATGTCCATCCCTTGTTTGCAGATGTGTGCTTAAAAATAAACCAGGTCCAAGTTTATAAAGCAGGATTTAATATGTGATATGTTGATTATTTTACCCAAATGTGAGGAAAAATCTCTCCACAGCTTTAATTTCCCTTCATGTGAGATTTACTTTCCATCAAATTTCCTCTGAAAGATAATCACGGATGATAATATTGCCAGTTTTCAGAGGAAAGTGGAAAATGTATGTAAGCTTCTTGCATCTAATTGAAAATGAAAGAATGATGCAACTAATTTTTGACAGATCACATCCTGCTGCTCCCACCAGAAAGAGTCAGCAATGCCATGATGTTGCAATCCTATCCTGTAAGAGATTAAGACTTAACTCTTTCCCTCACAGGACCCTCCATCCTTTTTGCGGTGCTGCGTTTGGCGTGAGAACGCCACCGATATCGGGATTTAGACCGTGGAATCGAAGGGAGGCATGCTGGCAGCAATGCTGCGCCAGAGTTCTGCCGGAGGCTCGGGAGGCGGCGTCGTCGGTGGAACCAAACTCTCTCTGGGAATCTCTCGGCTTTCCAGCTCCAGCTTGGGTTCGGGAGGTTCGAACCGGATCCCCAAGAACGGCCCGGCGAGCTCGGACAACGCGGAGGCGCCCACCTCGGACCCCAACTACATCATGCAGCTGGTCAACGACGTGCGCAAGTTCGCAGATGTCCTCCTGCAGCTGAAAGAGGTGTTCGCCTCCGAAGGTACGGCGCTGAAATAGGGATGTCCCGATTATTTATTTTCACGATTAATCGCGGTAGAAAAAGCTTCCTAAATATCGTCATTTAATAATGCAAATATAGTTTGTCATCACTGCAATCCTAAAGCTCAATTTTATTTTTATCGTTTCATATAATACTGTATCTTCTTTTTTTATCATTATTATCAAAACAGAGCGGATTTTTACTAAATTCCAATGGGAATTTCAATTGTAATTTTGTTTATTCTGTTTTCTTGACATCAATACACAAATAAAACTTAACAGAGAAGGAGTTTTCATGTTATTTGATACATTTCCAGCGTTGTGAAATTAAAAGTTAATAATCGTGATGATCGTAACTTAAAAATCTGAGATGGTGACATCCCTACGGTAAATCGTGTTTTGCTTCCGCACACAGGTTTTTGTGCTTTGTTGTCACTTTGTTTGGCTCTTTAACAGTCTGAAGTCTCGCCCGGTGAAAGTTGTGAAGGGAAGCAGAAACGCTGAGTAGCGCGAGCTCAGAGGAAAGGGATTTATCGCGGAATGTGTCCACGCTGTTGCTTCCAGCGCGTGTGTTTACCTGGGATGTCGCCTGCAGCCTTGGCTGCGCGGTCATTCAACCGGCCTTATCTGCCTCTCTGCTTCACCACTTATCTCTCCTGTGAAGCAGAAATTAGAGCCCGTTTAGCTGCGTCTGGAACAAGAACTAAACCTGGATTCGTTGTAAAACCAGAGCAGCGTTTAAGGAGGACAGGATTCGACTTCCTAATCCTATAATTGATGATTCTGCATTTAGAAGGTGATGAAAATTACGAGGAGCTGCAGACGAAGACAAGTCTGTGAACGTGCGTGTTTTTGTTGTGTGGGTGGTGATGACACTGCTGCTCTGGTATGTTAAGCTCTGGACCAACATTCGTTCGTCTTCAGACCTGAAGAAGCTGAGAAAAAGATAAAAGTCCGGGTGCATGAGGGTGTGGGCTGCAGGAATCCCTCCTGTTTAACCCGGAGAGGTCGGTGGAGGTTCCCCGACACTGCAGACGGAGCTGCTTTTTATCATGTGCTGCAGATTTTCGGCTTTGCGAAGCAGAAGAGTTGAGAAATTCCCCCCGAAGCCTCTGCTGTGTCTCCGTCTGCCTGCAGCAGAGAGTAATCGGATATAGCCGGAGTTTCGTCTTGCTTAAAAACGGATTAAATATGATTGGCGTGCGGCAAGCGAGCACAGGTTCTGGCATAGCTGCCGTTGAGAAACCGGTTTATAATCTGTTCTCTCTAAACTGTAATTATAGGCTGCTAGCAGGAAGCTCGGTTGTCAGTCCACGGTAGTGCCGATTCCTCCAGGACTTCCTGGTGGGACGGATCCTCAGAGGTTCTGCTCCGTGATGAGAATCTCCCAGTTCCCCACATCCATGGGTGAAAAGTCAGCCGGTACGGGTTCTGGGTCAGAAAGTAGATCCCCTTCAATTCAACTTTATTTGTAAAGCGCCAGTTCATAACAATGTCATCTCATGGAGCTGTCAGTTTGATCCAATCTGACTGTCATAGATTCATATTTACAAGCCGATTAATAACAAATAGCCGATGTAAGGAAACCAAAGGATTGTATCGACCGGTTGGATGTGGAGACGACGGAAAGGGAGGAAACAGAGAGAGAGTAGAAAGACACAATAGAAAGAGAGATACAGTGATGGCATTTGATCCATAGAGATCTGCTGAGAGGAGAAATATGTTAATGATGCTGTACTGTCATGTGTTTATACATGAGAGGTCAGGATGAGAAGCCCTCTGCATCATGGGATGTCCTTCAGCAGCTGACAGGAGGGACACCCGATGTGGTCTCTGCTGCTGGAGCCCATCGGGTTCAAGCTTGGATGTGTTGGATTCTCCTCTGACCTCTGACTATGGCTGCATGATTTTTGGAAAAAACCGACAAATTTGCAAATGTAAAGATACCAGAATTCCCATCAGATGGCTTTAACAGCCCTTTAAGCTCTGCTGCATCCTGTTAACAAAGAATCTGCACTGATGTCACGTCTCTGATAGGAACTCTGCACGTTTTGTTTTATTATGTTGGAATGTGAACTGTTTTACCACAAAAAGTTTGTTTTTACCAAACAAATTAAGATCGATGATGATTGATGGATAAAACATGTTTTCTTAATTGCCGCTTTAAATCCAGGGGTTGGGAAGGGCTCTGATGGTTGGATGGTGGAAGTGACGTACCGTACGTACGTCTACCGGAAGTTAAAAACTCTCCTTCCTGCTTCGTTTCTTTTCATCAACATGAGAAAACATCGTAAAAAGAAGCGTTTTGGCTTGATGTGGATTCTAGTTATGAAGCAGCAGCTAGCCGCTAGCATGCTACGTCACTTTCACATGAATAGACTCGCTTTGAGCCCGTTTGCTTCGGACGAAAAGCGCTGTTTATGGTCTTCATTGCGACAGGGGGAGGGAAGGAACTACCAAAATTAACCTAAAGCACAATGAAGGTTTTCATGAGGATGAGAGAGGAATTATCTGATTCAGGATTATAAGTGGAATATAAATATATATTAATCAGGAATAAAGTGTTTACATGCTCATTATTCACCGGTTTAAAGCAGAATTACCTTTTAATTCTGATTTAAAGAGGAATTAAAACTCATGTAAATCTGGCTAGTGTGTGTCAAGTATAGGAATGGGCATAATTAATAGATATTGATTAATCAGTTGTTAAGATTTTAATAGATTACATGATCTTTTAATCAATTAATCGAATGCATCTTCAGACTGGTGCAGAAGTAAGCGCTTATTTTCCAGTGTAACCACTGGATGCATTGTATTTAGTGCCAGAGGAGTCGTTCATCTTGCAATTAAAAAAGTAGTTTTTTTTTCTACCTTTCATCATTTAAATATAGGCTATAAATATTTGATTTCATATTAATGATTAATCGATAATCGATCGATAATTCTTCTGATAATTGATGAAGACAATTTAATTGAATGCCCATCCCATGTCAGGTAACTCTGAAATCAGATAAAAACACACTGAGTTAATTTGATCTGCGATGTGACTCCTGTGATGATGATACTCAAACGATATATTGTGCATATTATTCCTCTTTCTGATGCACAAATTGAACTTTCTGAAGCATTAATAACCGTGTGAACATGAGTAAATGTACTTAATAAAGTGACTGGTGGGTGTATATCCGGTAAACCCTGGCTGCTTTCCACAGACGGAGTTCCTGAGATTCCAGCTCACGATTAGATGGTTTATTTGAGTTAATTACAGGAAGGGGCAAATTTGGGTCAAACCAGTCTCATTCCAGTAGTAAAGCCATCAGCGAGCCGCTGGAGGACTTTTAGGAAAGAATGGTTGGGAGTCGCTCGCTGCATTGTGCAGCGATTGGGTGGGTTTTGACCCCCTCCCCTCTCTAATTTATGACCATATTGTCTCTAAAGCACATCTCAATAGTTCAAAACCTCTCATTACCCTAAAGGCACCCCCCCCCCCCCCAATTACACAGAGCCAACAGCGGCGAGTAACAGTCACCTCAGAGCTCCGAAGCCCTCGCAACAGTGCCCTCATTCACAGCCAGTGATGTGAGACTGACACCCATTGTCCCCGGAGGATCTTCAGACTATCTGGCAGCCTCTGCAGAAATGTTTCTTTCCCAAGTCCAGAATAGCTGCAGGATTGATCCCTCGGGTGAGATGCGGGGGGGCTTTTCTCAGCCCGTGTTTTATTTTCCTAGCAATGCGTGTTATCCTTAAATGGGCATCGTTACATAGCAGCGCGGTGGTGGTCAGCGACGCTCTGCAGGGTTTAGTTTTTAACTGCTGCCTCTTCGTGTTGTCAGTAGTGTGTGACTCCGCGGGGTCCATTGGGAGGTTAGTTTTTAGGTGATCTGTGGAAGTTTTCCGGGCATCAGGAGGTTTACAATCCAGCCACAACGTGCTGCGTTTGTTCTGAGGTAAATCAAGCATCAGTGATTACTTTATGTATCACATTTTTGTAATAAAAACAGGTTGATATCTCAATTATATTGTTAAGAGACTGATATTTTCACCTGCAAATGATGATGAGATTACTTCCTGTCAAACTTCCTACCAATAGGAGAGCTTAAATTGAGGGTAATGTCCAATCAGGAGCAGCCAAAGATCAACAGATGAGCTGAAAGTTGTATGTCTGAAATAAAAATAATTTTCCTCTATGGCTGGAGTAAAGCCAAGAAGACAGATGTGAAAATAGCAGCATAAATATAGAAAAAATAATAGTGTGAGTGATAATATGTAAAATAGAGTTGGAATAAAAAAAAATCGATTTGCCTAAGTATTGCAGTTTTTTTTTTTGTTTCACCATTGTTTAAAGAAGTTGTTGGATTAAGAAAATAGATTTTTTGCCCCAAGATTTTTTTCAACGTTTTCATTTAAATATATATTTTTCTTTACGTTTATTTTTTTGCTTTTCAGACATTGTTTTGTTTTCCCAATTTAAATTTAAAAAGAAATCTTCCAAATTTATTTTTAAAAAGAAAACATTTATTTATTTTTTTAATTCTTCTTATTAATTTATTTTGATGGTCTTGCTGCTGTTGTTTTCTCTAAAATTAAACGTCTTATTTTCAGCTGGTTAAAATATATTCCTGATGAAAAAGTCTTGGGAGGATGAGTTTTTCCACAAACTTCTGTCAGTAATAAATTCTGATTTCTTGCTCTGGTCGGCCTTTATGGTGATAAATCTTGTTTGATGCATAATTTTAGCCTCATATTCTGACATCTGAGGCCACATCATTAAATCATCATCGAAAGAGTTGACCTGCTGCATGTAAAAATAGCAAAAAAAAAAACGAAAACTTGGAGTTTTAAAGGTGAAATATTCGTCCCCATCATATGGCCACTTTGGGAAGGCCATGTCGGTGAATGGTCGGGGTCATTATTTTAAAGCAAGGTTTGATCAGAGGTCACAGAGACCCCTTGAGCTGCAGAGGTGGTCTCTGTGTTTTTTTGTGGGTGAGGGTGAATAGGGCCTCCAAGGCTCTCCACCTTAAGACCAGCAAATATTTGTCTCCAGCACGTCCTCATTCAGCCGCTTAATGGATTTCACACAGTTTTACAGCGTCAGGGATTCACCTTTGCATCTTTTTCAGGAGCATATCTGCTGTCTGCACAGCGCAGGTGTGTCATTCATGTTTTTATGCTCCGATTTCACCCGGCGGCTGCTGCAAAGCGAAAGCTGCAGCGGTAAGCAGCTCGGTGTAGGTGCAGCCAGCAGGTCGTTGCCAGCAGATCTTTATGAGGCGAGCGTGTCCACAGAGCTCTGAAAATACCTGCATTCTGCAGCCCGGCTGTCTGAAACCCCCCCAACTCTGATTTTAGATGAAATTCAGGAAAAATCTGAGATTTGTCCCTGTTAATCGATGACTCTTTAATTTAGCCGCATGAGTCATGGGTTTGGGATTAAGCCGTGGAGTAACTCTGCGGTTCTGGGTTTTAATGATTAACAGGTAAGCACTAAAAATATTCCACAGGTGTTGTGTCATGAAAAGTGACACACTGTTTTTGTCAATAAGAAACCCTGATGCTTTTTAAAGTCCTTCTAATAATAGTGTTGTAAGAAAATGCTGGGTTCTTGTTGGGTTTAACTCATCAGGTAGAGCTTTGGCCTTGTTTTTGCTCCCTTTAGTAATAATTTGCCGTAAAGACGTGGGAAAATAAATCTTTTCTTCCTGCTAGAAGCCAGCTGAGTCGCTCGCTCTGATGCAGAGGCTCTGTGGGAAACTCATCTGCTCCAGGTCTTCAGAGAAAGCCTTAATGCTATTTTAGAGTTGTATTCTAAATCACCCCTTGTGAAATAACAGCCTAAAATTAGTCCTACTCGGGCTTTTCATGAACCCTTCCAGGCTTTCTTAATGGCTGCAGCTATGCTTTGTTTAGAGAGTCTTTCCCGCTGGGTCTGGGATCCACTGTAAAGCCCCGCGCGCTTCTTCTTGCCTCCAAAAAGTTGCTTTTATGGCTCTTTTACTGTTCCCATATTTAAAGTCACTGTGAATTGTCCCGAGTGCAAGACTACAAGGCTTTGTGGCTTCTGGAGGATCCCGTTACGTTTTCAAAGTCTACACACCAGCAAGATCCTCTGAAGATCTTTATTTAATCATAGCAGACACTTATCTCGCTAATTGAGCCGCCCTCCGGGATTTATTACATTAGCTTGATTGTTCTGTGGGGGATCCCCACAGATATTTTATGAGGTATACTACTGCTAGATCTTTTGGTTGTATCCCCCGCCCTCCTAGACACACATCCATGGATTAAAGTTCAGAGCATTGTGACATATGGCTGGTCTGTTTATCCCCTTTGCCTGGAAAAACAAGACATGAAATGATAAAAAATGTCATGCTGCATGCAGGTGGAAACCTGTGTCCAGTTTAACGGCCCGGCCGAATTGGGAGATTTGTAAGCTATTTTCATGTTGGACCTCCCTCTCTGTGCAAGTCTCTTCTTCCTTTCCTCAGAGAGATTTATGGTTATGGCCCTTTCTTTGTTCCAGGAGGCCGTGGATGTCTGCAGCACACCAAAGTTTAAGCTGCAGGATTCCCACAGAGCCCGTGAGAGGCTGAGGATTGTGGGATCTTACGGGGAGGCTTTACTTGAGAAACTCAGTACGTCAGTGTTTTCATTTGAACTTTTTGTTCTTTCTCATTAGTCCATTTATTACTCAGAGCATAGATGGCGGATTTAAGCCGTGTGTCTGCGCAACCTGTGGACCTCCCCTTTACCCTCTTAGGTTAAATCTTGACCACAAAGAGCAAATTTATCCCCAGAAGAGGATTAAGTATCCCCTGAATTTGGGTTTGTGTTGGATTAAAGGTCAATAGCATTAGGTGAAGTGGTATTTTTTTATAGCATGCACTTCTCTGCTACATGGTTAGTCCATATATGCATAAACGTATGGAAGAATATTAGGGCCAATAAAGGAAAAACAGAGTTCTGAGAAAAAAAGTCAGAATAGAGACTTTAATCATAGAAGTCTGACAACTTTTCCAATAACTAAAAAATTTAGGGGGGAATTTTTTGATGTAAAAAGTCAGTATTCTGATCTTTCAGTTTTTTATTTTTGGTCAGAATTCAGATTTTTTTCCCCTGAAAACTTAAAAAATAAATAAATTAATGACCTTTTGTTTTTTAATCCTTGAAAAAGTATGAATTCTGATATTCAGATTTTTTTAAAATAAAGATTCAGATATTTTTTTTCTGAAAACTTAAAATAAAAATAACATTTTCTTTCATGTCTGGAAAATGCCAAAGTTAGAATTCTATTATTTTACCTTCAGGGCCCCAGGAACAACAATAATTAAAGCGAAATGAAGGCTTACATGATAGAATATGAGAAAGGAATTATTATCAAGTGTTGACATGGTCATTTTTCATCTATTAAGGGCAAAACGTTTTTATAAACCTGGTCATTGATTCTGGATTTTCCTGTTTAAGAACCTTGGATGCTTCTCTCAGTAAACTACGTCATAAAAATGAGATTAGAAACTCAGAAACGGCTTTGTGTGTCTGAGTTTAGCTGATTTTAGATACAACCTATTATTGAAAGTGACATTATTCAGGCATCTTTAGGTTTAATTAAGACTGTGTGATTAATTGTGAAATCAAGTCATCATGACATCGCTATTTAGGAGTTGCTGCAGAGGTGCTTCCTATGATGCATCGCCATGGTAACATGGTGGGAGCTTGACCTGCTCTGAAGCTGGTTATGTTTATAGATGAAGGCTTGTACAAACACCTGCCCCTGACCGGAGAGTTTTCTAGGAAAACGTAGAGGAAGAACAGGTTTAATGAATGGACAAAGGCTTTTTTTTCTGTTAACAGGTTATTTACTTATACAGTATATGGTATAATTAAAGGAAAATGTTCTCATTGAAACTCAATATTTTTGTTTTTGTTTTTTTATTGAAGGCCACCAGATTAATTAAACAGGGGATTCAGTTAATTTTTCTTTTGGACTTTAATTCCTGACCCGAACGTCCGTGAGTCCCTGTGATTAATCATTTATTTCTTCTTTTGCATCTGAAACAAGTTTCTTTCACAAAGTTAAAAAACCAGAGTCTTATTTGAATTGGGATTCGTGTAGATAAGTTTATTTATTAACGCATTAACTGGGTGAAAACTTTTCCTCATCTGGTTTTCTTCCTGCTTTTTGCCCTCGGCTGCTGCTGTTTTTAGCTGGGATTATAAGTCCAAACAGCTCGTATTTATTCAGGATTATAGTTTAGTTCTTTTGTTGAGGAAAAATGTGACTGTGATCCTGCACGAGTGAGAAAACATGACTTAACTTGCCCAGTTTGTGGCATCATCTTGTGCTTTGTGAGCTCTTCAGACAGGAATTGTGTTGCTTTTCTCTTCTCCTGCAAAGCTTAAATAACCTCAAAATGACCTATTCTCTGTTTAAAACACCTTGACAGTTATGAAAATGACTCTGTCTTCAAGCACAAAGCTCTTTCTCTTAGGATTAGGATGATAGTAAAGCTAAACAGTGACCTCTTGTTCTCAGTGAAGCACCCCCCCCTCCTCCAATTTCATTCCCCCTCATCTTGCAAGCTCTGTATCTTGACAGGTGTAGGAAAGGGGGCCCGTCCAGTCCCGGCTCCCGGCCCGCTTTGCACAGCTTGGGAGTATCTGCGATCCCTTTGGCCAAACGCCGGAGCAGTTTGGCTGAAGCTAGAGGTTGCACGGTGGGGGGATTTGCAGCTTCTCTTAAGATAGCATAGCTGGAATGCCAGCTTTCAGAGCTTTGCATCAACAGTGGGCGGCGGCAGCGGCGATGTGGGGGGATGTATCTGGAGAGAAAGGTTGCCTGTCTTTCCTCATGCTGACGGACAGCTCCAAAGAGAAATGAAAGTGAGGGAAAACAAATTCTTTACTCCGCACGGGGTTCCTCATTTATATGCAGAGGCTTAAAGGAAGAAATATCCAAGGGGAAATATGTCCGAGTGGGAAAAAACTCTTTCATTTCTGGGATTTTAGCTGTGACTTGTCATCAATTTTCCTCTGCAACTTCTAAGTAAAAGTAAAAAAGCCCGACAAAGGCAACATTAAAAGCCTCCCCACCTAGGTGGAAGGTCCCATGTGTCTGTCCTCGGGGTCTTTTTAAAAAAAAAATGTGGCTCTTTGTGCGTGCAGTCATGGGAAAAATGGCTTCAAAGGTTAAGCAACAGGGAATGCTTCAAAGGTCTCCGAAGGTGACGTGGCCCTGCCTTTTACCAGCTGCAGGCAATCTACTAATCCAGAGGGCGAGTAGCCGGTGGTCTGTCCGACAAGGTGGTGTCCAAAGGAAGCGTGTCCCAAAGACGGATATCCAACGTGCGCTGACCACCCGGCGCAGTCAGCCTGTACGGTGTTAAAGGTTAAGTGGACGTCTTTTTCAGGACAGCCTGCAGTAAGGGCTGCTTTCAGATGAAATTTGAGGTCATACTGGGGGGTGGGGGGTCTTTTAGGGACTCTGATGCAAGCATTTAGAGTAGTTTTTGTTTTTTGAGACAGTGCAGCTTTAAGTCGTAAGGATGCAACAAATGTAATTATTGAATTGCAGTTTAAGAGAACAAAACCAGTTAAATGCTAAATAATGAAGACATTGGTCTTTCAACAAAGAAATTTATAAAAAGTCACAATTAAGCTGATGATATGGTTGAAAAACATTTTTCCAGTAGAACATCAGCATCTGTTGGGTTTGACCCTAAATTCGATCTAAATAAAGAAGTTTTTCTTTCTGTCATCGGCAGTAAATCAGAAGCGGAGACTTAAATAATAGTTAAGCTTCCATATTAACAAGTGACTGGTGCAGCAATCACCAATTTCTTAGTTTTCATGAAAAATAACTGAGCGCATTAGTTCTTAATAAAATGTATTTTTCTAAGAAAAAAAGTTTAAAAGAAAAAAAAACCACGCAGGAATTGAAAAATTTTATCTTCATCCATCACGGTGACTGTTTACTATTGTTTGTTCCTCCCCGAGGACTGTATTTTTAGTTTAGTTTAATTCAGTTTATTTACTGTTATTCATTCTAGATACAATCCAGCAAAAAACAGATTAAAAATAATCCGAAATCAAGAATGAAAGAGTAGAAAGACATGACAATTTAATCCAAAGGCATACATTCTTTTTTTTCCCAGTTTACCAAAATGTGGCTTCAAATCAAGCCCGCTAACAAATAATAATAATGAATTTTATTTCTGGGAACCTTTTTATAACCCCATGAGATCGACTGTAAACCAGTATTAATCAATAAAAACAGCAGCAGCAGCCAGTAGCGCCAGCGATTACTCTCCATATGGAGCCTCTGTTCGTATCATGGATGTTTTGCTTCTTACTGCGTATTTTAGTCCCTTTTCAGAACTCTTGCAGATACATACCCAGACAGCAAATGAGGCATCATCACTGGTGGTATTACGTGGTTTAGCTCACATGATGCAACCCAAAAAAAAAAAAAAAATAGAAGAAGATGTGTTGCATTAAATGGCCGTCAGACCACCTTCACCGTCGCCATATTTGCTAACGTGTGAAACTGAAAGGACTTGGACGTGAACTCTTAACCTATGCGCTGCCCTCTGGTGGGTGTATTAAATAACACTCATGAGGGCAGTGGTCTTTATCGTTAGACACAGACGTACTCATTTACACATGTAAAGCTAGCATAAGCCTTTACGGTTATAATTATCAATATAAAACATTGTCTACACTGAAAAACATGAGCCTTCGAATGAAGTAAATTCAGCAGGGAGTTTTTGTATCTGAGTAATTTTTGTAATTAGATTAATCATTTTGGCCCTGACTAAGTCTGTGGACGGTCACTTGAGGAAAGCTGAAGTCTTTAAATTGGAATAAAAGCCCTATTTCTTCAAAACAGCTGCTGCTTCACAGCACCAGATAGTTGTTTAGCTGTTGAGAAGAAGAAATGCCCAACTGTGGTCGAGTCAATGGGACACATGGCGAGGTTTAGATGGACATTAGTCATGGTTTTCCCGTTCAGCCGGGATCTGCCTCCATCCAACTGACCTCTGTGACCCGCCGTCTGATTTCACACTAGCACCCAGGCGATGGGCGACCTCCGTTTTCTGAGCCGTCTGAGGCATAAATAATACATTGCTCGCGTCATTTGCCATGCATGACTGAGCACAGCCGGGGTCGCAGCAAGAATGTTGCCATGTCATTTTGTGTCGGACCAAGGCGGGCGTTTAGTGCTTCGAAGAATCCAGATATTGATGCCGCATCCCGAAAGTAAACTGTAAAATCTTAGTAGTTAACTCTACTCCACAAAAAAAGGAAAAGTTGTTGTTAACAGGAGAAATCATTAGAGAAATCATTTAGTGTGTGTGGATAAAAGTTTTCAGAGATGAAGATAAAATGGCAAGAGAATGAGCAGATGTGACTCTTACAACAACGCTGATTCTTGGGGCGACGAGTCAATTCTTCATTCAAGCAGATCTCATTTCACAATCAATCCTCTTTCAGAAACAAAAAGAGCTTTGAGGAAATGTCACTTTCAAATCTACCACTAGCTCACCAACATGACCTAATTAAAGTTTAGCTATATCTATATACCATCTTCTCTGTAATCCAAATATATTTAGCATTATTTTTACTTAGATAAGTACATATCAGAGCTGCACCTTATTTTCAACGTACTTCTGCACAAAGAAAATAAAGTTTTCATTGGAAGAAAAACATTCTAATTGCTTTCAAATTAATGGGTAATCCTGTGTTTAAAAGTCAAATGGCAGTACTAAAACGTATTAAAAATCTTAAATTTTCTTCATCATTCATCATTTAAACAGGTAATCTGTGTTTTTATGTTCATATTTTGTCTGAACACTGAAACTCTAGTGAAAGAGGGATTATTGTCGAACTTATTTCCTTACACGGAGCTTTGAAGGTAAAAATCACGAGTGATGTGAGATGACTTAAATATGATTATTTCTAAACAACTTATGATTATTTATCATAACAGCAACAAAACATGAAGGTAAAATAAACCAAGCATGTGAAACTTCGAGACATTTAGTTTGTATGTTTGAAAAATCTTTTTCTTTTTAGATGATTAGAAATCTTAAAGACAAGGGTACTTGGTAATTTCAACTAACTAAGCTACCAAATTAAAAGTAAATGTGCAAAATTGCATCCGTTGAATAATCTCTAAGTTATTGTTAATGGAAATCGATAGGGTTGTGCAACAGTCAAATATATCTGATTAAGATAAATGTTGTATTTTCCAATGTGGGGGAGGTTGTTAGTGGTGCACATCTGACAAGATCTGAAAGATTTGTTCATTGTTTTATTGAAATTTAATGGAAAAAAAAAAATTTTTTAAGCTACCAATTTCAAGTATTTTTTAAAGTGCAGATGAAGCCTTAATGACACTGAGTTTCTGTACAATTTAATGTATGATGAAAAATCTTTTCATTCTTTTATTGAAATTGATGAATCCCCCCCCCCCCCAACACCAATTTCACGTTTTTTTTAAAGTGCAGAAAAGCCTTAATCTTTAGATTTATTTAGATATTTATCATCAGATGGAAGTCTTTTTAAGAAGTTAAGGAACATGAAGGGCGTCGCAGCGCTTCGTGGCCGAGGTGTCATCCGGACGGTGGATGATCCGCCAATGTTTTCATGACGGATTCCCCTCCACCCCTTTGCTCCCACAGCTCCCAAACAAGAGGCTGGAATGTCGGGTTTCCATGACGCTAATGAAGTAAAAACCTGGCAATGCGTCGCTGGCAGCCTCTGAGCAGCTCCTGCTCCGCGGCCTCCTTCTCATCAGGATCAGAGTTTGATCCCCATGTAGCCTTCATTCACCGGGGCTTATTATACCCAGGAATGTCCCGCCGGAGCAGAGGCGTGGGCCGGACGGGGGAAATGTGGGACACGTCCCAAAAAGAGGGCACTTTTACATCCTTGCCAACCCCCCCCCCTTAGTACTTTAAAAAAAAATCCTGGTGCAAACTATCACACTTGGACAAAAACGCAGTGAAACCTGTTTCCCATGAAAAAGAGGGAAGCCGTGCGTGATTTATTGTTCCATAAACGCCTCATGTGGCAGGTCCAGGAGGTGACCAGCTCCACTGTTTGCTATCGGCCCCGAGCACAATGGTGAGATTTGGGCTCTCAAACAAATCCTCGCTGCACGCTTCTAGACTTCCCTGAGAAAAAAACACACGTATCTTCCCAGAAGCACTTTAAAAGAAAAAAAACCAAAAAACTTTCTTGTCTTTTTCCAGCTTATTTCCAACGGCCTCGTCGGGTTTTTTATTGACGAAACATCTTCTGTCTGCTCAGAGAACGAGTCTTCCTCTCTGTGCTTCATCCAAGCCGGCAGTTGAAGGGTTAAATAATCAGTCTGTACATTATCCCGCATCCCGCTGCGCCGGTGGATGCAGCTGTAATGTCTCGCTAATTAGCCTCCTTTTAGGATTTTCCACCCGGCCACACAACAGCCGTTGAGGACTGAGGCCCGTGGAGCTTTGCAGAGGAAGAGCTTCTGTCTCACGAGGCATTCACGGTCCAGGCCTGCCCCTCGTAAATCTCCAGCCTGATGCCCTCAGGACGCGGGATTCAGTTCCCGGGCAGATGAATGGGGTTATGTGGGCTGTGTAGGGAAGATTTAGCCTATTATGTGTTTTGTTGTCATTCAGAGGATAATGTTCATAAATGGGATCTAAACGGAGCCGGCCCAATTAAAGGCTTAAAGATTGAAGCGGCTCGTTGTGAGCTTAAACCCTCATCGGCTCATTTTGGGTCGTAAGGGTTATGGGAGATGGGGACTTTTGGAAAAATGGGTTTTTCTTAATGTTCTCTTTTTTCGGTTAGATGAACAGAGCTGGGTGGGACTTTGTAGGAAGTGTGTTATTTTTGTAATTTTTCATCCGGTAAAACAATCCATCGAGCAGCTGGGGTCCTTTAACACCAGTTTTTCTCAAACTTTCAGTGTTATGACTAGATATGGGCATGATAATTGAAGATCGATTAATCAACTGTTAGGATTTTAATCGATTAAATTATGTTTTAATCAATTCAATGAATGCATCTTTGGTGCTGAAGTTGTATGTAAGTGCATAATTTCCAGTGTAACCATTGTTAAATCCCATTTAATGGCCACAAGAGTCATTCAATTTGAAATAAAACAAGTTTTTCTACTTTCACTTAACTTGAATATAGGTTATAAATATTGAATTTTAATACAGAAATATTAGTGATTTATCAATAATCGATAGTTAATTCTCCTGATAATCGATTAAAACAATTTAATCAAATGCACATTCCTTGTCATGGTCCCCAAGAAAATACACATTGGTGTCTGTGACCCCCACTTTATGGATTAAAGATGCTTATTTAAGATGTATCTGGTTTCATTTTGGGACAAAGATACAAAGATCGCAGATTTTATTGATAAATGTTTATATACTTTTTACAATAAACTGGAGACCCCCTAAAATGGTCTTGCGCCCCCCCTGTTTGAGAACCTCTGCTCTACTTTGTCATGTATTGAAAAGCAGAAACAAAAATAAAAGCTTACATGACCAAAAACCCCCCAGGTGCTCGGCCTGGGAGGGGCGCGAACATGGCACATGATGAAGATGGATGAGGATGGTTGCTATGGAGAAGGATGGGACTCTCGTGGTCCTGTGGAGAAGCTTTTGGGGTTGCAGGGAACACGGGTATGGAGTTATTCTTGTTGCCAAAAGAGTTAAACAGGTTAATTTTGCTCTTGAAGGTTTGGTTGGCTCTAGCGGGCTTTGACAGTAGAGATTTACAAGGCGGGGACTGAAACCTGCCGAAACGGCTGAACATCTGCTGATTTTACAGCTTCATAGCAAAACCATAAAATAAGCTTCCAAAATATTCCATTTTAATGATTTTATCATCCTGTTATGGCTTCCGCCGAGAAAAATAGTCCTCCGAGCAAACAGAACGTCTAAGCTGCAGGTGTTGTCTAGCAACTTATTAGCTCATCTATTTGATTAAAAAAATAAATGTTAATGTCAAACTATTAGCTTAATTAACCCAGGGACTGTAAAATTCATGGAAAAACCTTAAAACCAGGTGACCCATAGACTTCTAAAGAGCTTTTGGCCTAATTTTCCCAGATATCTGAAACCTGTCAATCTAAAGGACACGCCCCTAACTATGAAGGATGTTAGGATTAAATAACATCTAAATTAATGAGTTAGGATGTTTTCACTCCTCCCACAGTTGTCATGAAGGTAAACCTGTGCTTTTAAAGCTAAAATGTTTTATTGAACCAGGCTGTAAACATGTTTTAATTCTGCTGTAAAGTTGCTCTTTTTATCATGGGAGTCTATGGGGAATTGCTCTGTTTTGCACCAGCACCTAGTGGAGGAGCGGGGAGCTGCAGTTTTTTGCACTTCTGCATATGCATCACGGAGGTTTCTGCTTGATTTAACCAAAGTCCAAAAACAAAAGCAGTCACTTAAACCAGGTACAGTTTTAGTTACACACTGAACGTCTTTATTTAGGAAGGTTGGTTTCCACCAGGTGATGATCTTTAACCAGCGCGCTTCACCTGTTGCTCACAGCCTGATCAGCTGGCGGTGCAGCTCGGGCCCCCGTTAGCATTGTCCCTGCAGCCCCACAGGCCCCGGCGTTATCAGCCTCGCTGGCGGCACCGTTTGTCCCAGTCCGAAAAAGAAGGCTAACGCATAAAAGACAAACCGGGAGACGGCTAAAGTCTTTCTGATCCCTCTTTCCATGAAGGTAATCCGGGGGCGATGGTCAGCACAAAACGTGGCTTTGCCCGGCCGTGGGGGTGTGATGTAAGGAGCTCTCAGCTAGAAGCCCACATGGACCAGTACGTTTCACACAGGAAATGGAAAAGCAGCTCGATAACTGTGGATGTGTGCGAAAGAGAGAGGCCAGTGACCCCTGTTCACCCACCCATGTTTCCAATAACATACTTTACCCTGAAATCTTTTACTCATTTACATCTTCCCATTCATGACCTCATCCCTCAAGCCAAACGGCGATTTTCAAGGTGACTTGATAAAGTGCATTTTGTCCTTTTTGCACAGTGTTGACTCAATGTTAATAAATCCACATCCAGTGCATTGACCGGCATGCCTCAGATTCCACGTTGTCCTTCGTTAGCCGAGCAGAAGCGATCAGCAGCCTGGTTAGCAGCACTCCTGCTAATATGGTCACCGTTTAAACCAAGAAAACTGGAACAAAAGTAGGTTATTTGCATTATTTTTTAAACAGATGATGTGAAAAGTTTTAGGTTTTGGCAGGTGATAAGACGGCGCTCTGACAGCCCGCTGTTTCCTTACAGGAACAGTGAAGGAACAAGGTGTTACGAGGTTATCAAGAACTTACCTTTTATTTGTCTTATCAGTTGAAAGGGTTAGAGTGGGATTATTGACCTGCCTAACTATTTTTACTCATTTACTTTTTAAACGTCATCTACCACTTTATCAGGTTCAGCTGTTCAGTTACTTGTCAACACGCATATCTAATCGGCCAATCACGTCATTGCAACGTAATACATGCAGGTATGTAGACATGGCCACGGCTGTGCCATCAGATGAGTCAGAAACAGAGTTTTAGCGTCCAAAGTCACGTAATGTGCCTTTTTAGGTGATAAAATCATTTTTTAACCCTGCAGATGAGCAAGAAAACACAGAAAATAATGTTTTATACTCTTTAACCCTTCAGAGTTGGTGACATTGTACACGCTGCTGGTGCTTATGTTCTACAAAACTGCATATATCTCGGGAACGGTAATAGATGGAAACTTACCGTCTTTTTCTCTGCAAAGAAAACACTTCAGGCTTTAAGCCAATAGTTCCGTTATGTCAGTGGGACGTACAGAAGCTAAGCTGTGTGTGTTGGAAAGTTGGTGTCTAATGGCATTATCGAACGGTATCACATGAGGTCGAATATCCAATTGTAGAGCTTCTATTCCATAATGTGCTGTGTCAAAGATCGTTAGTTGTCAAGATGCTTTTGTGTTGTCTCCATGAATGAAACTGTGCTGTGATTGACTGTTATCTCGTTGGAATAGTGTGTAATTACACACACTACTGTAATATATGCTACTACTAGCCCTGTTACTTATTTTATTTACTTCTATACTAGAAAAATACACTGCAAAGGTTAAAATATGTGATGCACATGTAAGTCATAGCAGACAGAAACTATAGCATCTGAAACAGTGAGTGAATGGGAGTTTTTTGCACTAAAGATGAAGTTTTGATATTTTGTATTATAGTTGCGGGTTTAATTTTTTACTCCAGTATCCCCAAGACCCTAAATAACATTTCTTAGTATCTAGACAGTTGTTTATTGCAGTTCACTTGGCCTTTTCTATAGGTTTGTAAATTAATTTCCCGTTTTTTTTTTTTTATGATCCTATAACTTTTCTGTCATTTGTGTGACACCAGTGCATCATGAATATTACGAAAGCCCAGGTTGTCCTGAAATGAAATATGTATAATACTTTATTGTGTTTCATAAGATTACTTTTTCATCAGCAATAACACACAAGATATAACATCCGATAAAATGCCCCCAGAAGGATTAAAAAGTAGGATGTGAAAGAGCTGTTCTTGTCATGTAGTCGCCTCACTGTTAGTGTTTGCATAATATAACACTGAAGGAACCACAGTGTGTTTGTGCATGTGTGTGTGAGAGAGCGAGAGAGAGAGGGGGTTATGCCTTTTAAAGCGCAAGTAAAAGACCCTGTGAAGTATAAACTGGACTAAATGTAAACATGGCAGAGTGAAACAGCTGCTAACCAGCATTAATAAAAGTTTATTCTTATTTTTTTTATTTCCAGAGCACCAGGACTGCCTCTACCACGCCGTCCACGAGCGACTGGGAGAGCTGCTGCGGGTCCTGAAGGCCATCATCAACAAACACCAGAGCCTGAACTCTGTGGACATCCTCAGCACGGCCGGAACTGTCATCGCCACGGTCAAAGGTGAGAGGAGACGGCACACGCCGCCAGCTTCCCTGTGAAACACATTCCTCCACTCTTCCATCGGCCTGCTTTCTGTCTCTGCCCATCCCAGCCTCCCTTCTCGCCGGGAGAGGAGCTTTAGAGGTCACTTTTATGCACCGAAAATCCCCGACACAGACTTAGAAAATCACAGTCAGGAGTCAAACTGGAGTCCTTTGTCTCCCAGTCCAGCAGAGCTGCTCTGAGGAATCTTATTCTGTGAGATTATGGTCCACCTCTGCTCAATTTGCATCGTAAAGAGGAGCGCTCTCATCAGGAGCGTGGACTTGATGGACAGAACAAAGCCAGAGGAGGCTCCTCTTGCAGCTCTTAAACAGTAGAGACATTCTTTACCAGGACTTTAACAAGGTTTAAATCTTTCAGTACTGGGCGGGTTTTTGGGACAAAAGTCTTGATCATTTAAATAAAGGAGTCATAATCCATCCTTATCCCAGTTCAGGAGGCTGGAGCCAGTCCCAGGACCAGCAACCATAAAGGCAAGGAAAGTTCATTTTTATAGCACTTTTTCAGGTTTAAGACAATAAAAAGTGCTTTACATAAAACATTAAAGCATCAAAACAAGAAAGAATTACAATAAATTAAAAAAAAAAGACCAATGAACTACCCATTAACCCGGTGTGCTTATCTGTGGAAGGTGGAAGTGAGAGAAGCCCTGCATGTATGCAAGCTGCACACTGAAAGGCTGGATCAGAGACCAGAATATTTACCTCCACCGAGGCTGAGCTGCACGCTGGTTGGTGTGTCTGTCTCTGAGCAACAGAACACAGAACGTTATGGACAGATTTTGATTACATTTTCAGGAAATCTCATAAAAGGAAAATAAGAAGTGATTTGGTTTCGGGGATGATTCATCTCACCGTCTGGATCCAGGACTTTTTTTTTTAGAGGATTCTTCAGTATGGGGAGGATTTTGGACCTTCCACTGTGGCTCATCAACGGCTACAAATGATAGAGAAGCAGCCTTTTTCCATATAAACAATATAATGAATGCAAGTTTTAGTAGTTTGTTCATTAAACAATTGCTCTAAATTTCCACAGCATGACACTAAAATTACCAGTGATTTTCTTTTGCATCTATTTTCTCGTCGTTCATTTGGAAACTAAAAAGAAAACCACAAATATATGTCCATCCCATACAACATTTTCTTTTTCCAGCTGTGTGGCTCTAAATGAGTTTGATTGAGCTGGGCTCACAGCTTCTAATGCACACAGGCATTGGCAAAACTCGGGGTCTTTTAGTTAGAGAATTATCAGAGAATCTATGTCTATAGATGTTTGTGTAGGATAGATAAAAATACAAAGTAAGATATGACAGAAAGAAAATCTGTAGCGTTGTGAAAGTCTGTAAAATATTAAACTAAAACTGCTAATTATGATATAGGAAATATGATCTTAAGACTATAAACTTGGGAGAAACACTTTCCTAAACAACCATGATGTGTCTGCACATCCTCTCAGTCTTGCTGTTACTTATTTATTTATTTATTAATTAAAACTGGTTGATGCACAGTAAAGCCACAGAGGCTTGAGCTTCTTTCGGCTTTGAGCCACCAGGGGGCCGGGATCGTACATTTCCTGCCCCCCCGCTCTGTCGCTGTGTGTTACCAGATGTGAGTTTGTGCCTTTTGTTCGTCAACATGAAATCCCAAAACTGCTGATGAGACACAAAACTCAAGTTATCGTTATTTAGGGGTCAAATCCTGCGATCTCAAAGTTTCTTTGTTGTAGTTTAAGCCTATCGGATGAGGTTAAATACCAGTAGTTTGGCCGTCTTTAGGATCTCTGTTGCAGATCTAGTGATTCTGAGTCGCAGTTTGAACGTAATCCACCAGTGTTGGACTGAACTTTGCTGCTCGTGACCGTTTCCAGAGTGTTGTGCTTTTCCAGTGAAACAATACCATTTTTCCCTGCTGATGTAACTTCCACATTTGGAGCGCTGGTTGGGGCCTGCGCGAGTGGTGGCATTGTATTCCAGCAAGCTTCAGGATGTCCTGTTGGGGGGTCGGGGGTTGGAGAGATGAGGAGGAGATGCAGCAGCACAGGAGCTGGTAGCTACTGTAGCTCCTCTGGGGTTAACCAGACGCTTCCCATGGACACGGAAACCTGATGAATCCTTCTTTCTTTTTAAAAAGAAACAATTTTCCCACCGTTTGGTCTTCACTAACACTTCCTGTTCCACGTTTGGAGATTAATTTTTGCATTGGATCTTTTTTCCATTCCGGTAAAAGAGCAAAACGGACCCCTGAAAAGCTGTAGAGCTTGGTTGGCTTCATGTTTGAGCTCATTCTGGTTACACATCATGATCGATGAGGTTTGTTATGGTTTAAAAAGGAGGACGGGAAGATCAGAGGTAGGTTTTCCAGCTTTCTCGTCATCCCTTTCTAAGAAGAGTACGCATCTTTGTGTTTAGAAAGCTTTGTGGGACCGGCTGAAGTTTAGATTTGACATTCTGCACAAAATCTGGACGTGAAATGTGGACAAAGTAATTATGAAGCAAAGGAACTGATTTTACCCAACAAAAAATGAAATGGAAGCAGTTTTTTCCCGTTGAAATCGTTAAAATGCTTTGAGAGGCTTTGAACTCTAGAAATCTTTTTGTTTCAGTAGAAAGGAAGTGCTGAGGAACTGATGGAGGCAGCGGTGACATCACCATTTTTTTTTTTTTTTACTGGTGTTTGCTCTCATTTTTCAAGCATCTCTGTAGTTTATTTTCCCTGTGCTCGGTCAGGACAGGAAGTTTACTGTGAAGACTGATTACGGCCGTATTTACCAGGCTGTTTTTCCCCCATTTTGTCCTCAGTCATCACCGTGTTTAGACTTACAGCAGGAAACTACTGCCGGGCCAGATTACAGCCAAATATACACACTTTGCAGTCTTTGCTTATCTTTGCTGATTTACCAGGGTTGTTTTTGGATGCCTCAGTGGGACTTTTCCATTTTAAAGCCCCACAACGCAAAGTGATGCAGAGCTTTGCGAGGAGCAGAGCGTGACTCAGGACGGAGGTTTTTTTCAGTGAACAGGATGGTGAATCACACCTGAAACAAAGGATGCAGGCGGCATGCAGGGGTCACGTCTTCTCCCAGAGCCTAACGCAGCTTTTCTTCATCCCCGTTTGGCAGGGGTGAACTTTAAGGAGGTGAACGAGGAGAACAAACAGAAGCTTTTTGGAGAGATCTACACGGCCATCGACACATTGGCATTCACGTTTGGCAATGTGTGAGTATTCCTATCACCCCTGACTGTCACTTCATTATTAACTTTGATCAGTTTGTATTTAATAAATAGGAGCTACTTGGCCTTTTGAAAATAGATTTAGTTATTTTATTTTTTTTTAAAAACTTTCCATTTTCCTTCCAGAGTGTCTGACTTCCTTATGGGAGATGTAGAGAATGGATCGGTGTTGGGGCTCCCCCTGACCAAGAGAAGTCGGGTGAGTACAACCTCAGGTTTTTCAGATTTTTGAGACTTAAAGCTTTTGTTGGACGCTTGAAACAATAAGTTAAAAACTGGAATACTGAACAAAGTTAGATGAAAAGTTTGGAAATTAAATGGAGTTAAATGAGACGGTTTTAGGTGTTTTTGTGGCGGACTGCATGACGATGGAGCAGAAAACTGTTTCACATGGGCTCTGATATAAAAAGCTGTGATATAAAAGGTTTGATAAATGAATAAAAAAGTCCTGCTCGATGATTCTTTGCATCTGAAGCTTCATAGATGTCATTTAGAGCATCCGCATGAATTTACTGAAAGCAGACTGAACGGAAGAAGACCTTGCTAGACTTTATACGGGATAATTGTTTGAATCAGCTCTTGGTTTGGTGGTGGGCCAGAAGTTGTTTTAGTATGTTTTGTGTTTTTATGGAATTAAAAAAAAATGGAAATAAGATATTGGAAAGAGAAAACATAACAGACATTGCCCAACTAAATTGAAATGTTTACTAAAATGTCTCTTCTGGTTGATCGGGTGGGCGAGTAGGTAGAAGGGATGTCGTCGTATACAATATACTGAGCGATAAATTCCCATCGATGACGCTACTGTTTTTTGGACCTATTTGATTTGAATCAGGTGTGTTGGAAGAGGGATAAATGGAAAACCTGCATGAATGCGGCCCTCGAGGACCAGGGTTCGTTTATGCTCCCCGTATGTATGTTTATGCTCCCCGTACGTATGTTTGAGACCACCAGAGGGCAGTCCAGAGTTCACCCCTGAGTTTCCATTTCACTTTTAGTCGACAGTGGAGGAGACCACGATGCTGCACTACCTCTGAGGAAACGCAGAGACGGATAAATACGTTGCTGCTTCTTCTTCTTTGTTCCTTTTTAACGGGCTGCACGTCAGCTACACTGCTCATCGCTGCCTCTCGTGGTTTCCGGTGGGACTACACCGTTTGATCTGTCAGGATACAAAAAAAAGAGACCAGATTCCGTAAATAAAGATGCTCCGTATCATCGTTGATGCGCTTTTAATGTGAAATAAAGTGAAACAGGGCAACAAGTTTATACAAATAAGTAAACAAGCTTCACAGCGTCCCATTAAACTGTGCTGGCCCGATGAGGAAGGACTGGGTAGCAACCTACTGGTTTATGTAATGTTCCAGTAACACATACTAATATTTACACATCACAAAGCTGACGAAAGTTGTTTTGGGGTCATATTAAAGAGTATTTATACAGACCTTGTGCTTGCAGGTACACAGGTACTAATGGGAAAATTAGAATATGCTGGAAAAGGTATAAAAGGTGAAAGCAACACATTTTATGTACCAAGTACAGACTTTACTTTCAGAGGACTGACATGTTCGGATTTAAAATGCATCTTTTATTGATTTCAAGCAACTTTCAAATTTTCTTTTTTTTAACTGAGGTTTTCTGAAGCTGCAAATCCCAATCAGCAAAATCTAAACAAATAAAAGCTGAAATATATTAATTTACATGCAGTTTGTCTTTATGTGTGTACATTTCATCTTTGAAGCCAAGTCACAGAAAAGCAGTACTTTTTCTTTTTCAGGATATTCTCATTTTCCGAGTAGTACCTATAATCGTTCATGTTGTATTTGAGCAGGGGTACTGGTCTGAATACTGAGCATGGCTTATGGACCATCCTGTAAACTGGACCTTTAGTTTTGAGCGAGGCTTGTGAAGCTCGGGGTGACGGCGCCGCTCCGACTGATGAATGGACGCCGTGTATTGTTGTTTTCCTGCCGCAGGTTTTTCTGTGTATCTATCAGGAGGAAGTCCAGGTTCTGATAAGAAACATGTTGGTCTGCGCTTCAAGTAGGAAACTCAGCCCTCCACCCTCCTCCTTTAAAAATCTGTCTTTTCTTTCCTTTTTTCCCCTGCAGTCTTTTGAGAACCTCTCAGTGGAATCTGGAGGATCCGGTCCTGAGAAAGATGATCCAACCGGTAAGACAGCGCGAACACTCGGCCACTGTACTGGGTGAAACTTATCCTCTGGGGCTGTTTAGGAGCAGAATAATTCACTTTACTGGCTGCGGAGGCTACGTTTGGTAATGAACCATCATCAGACACGTCAGCATCACTTATCCTCAGATGGCATTAGCCCATTTATCCACCGGCGAGGTCAGCGGGAGTTTTTCCCGCTGACTCACGCTCACAGATGCTGCTGCCATGTAAACATGTGTAACGTCGGATATGTGGAAGCTCGTTTGTAACAAGCTCGTTGTGGTCGCAGGGCCGTCCCCGCCGGTCCGAGCCGAAGAGGTGGACAGGACGCTTCAGCGGCAGGACGGCGGCGTGGAGTCGGCGCTGCTCTACGCCAAGGCATGGTCCAAGTACACCAAGGAGCTGCTGGCCTGGGTGGAGAAGCGGCTCAGCGTGGGTGAGTCACGTTCACTTTTACCCGCTTTTATTTTCTAACAGGATGTTGTGTTTATGCTTCTGCTTTGAATTATAACCGATCCAGTTAAGCAAAGCTAATTATACGATAAAGCTGGACCTAAACATGATGGTAGGGGTGTCAAACATACGGCCTGGGGGCCAAAAGTGGCCCATCAGAGGCTCCCCTCTGGTCCATGGAAGGGATTTAGTAAATTTGAATAAAACATAATTTAAGTTTTAATATTCCAGTAAAAGTAACTGATATAATTATTTATTTATTACTACTTTATAATATAATAAATATTTAAATATATTTTTTTTAAATATAGGTTACTAATTCTGTAATAAATGTAGAATTTAGAAATGGAAAACAATTTTTTAAATAAAAGTAACTATTTACTTATTCAATTTATTTTTTTCAAAATGTTTATTTACAACAAA
>JBBBVT010000019.1:18303443-18323875 GCA_037177035.1 Craterocephalus eyresii | reverse complement strand
AGCTGGGCTGATATAGGCTGGAGAGGAGTGAGTGGCTGGATTGTTGATGAAGCTCAGGTGTGTGATTATAGCAGGTGAAGGAGCAGTGGCAGAGGGAGCAGAAGAAGATGGTGAGCCGGCGCGGCTAAAGGCTGGAATCACGTGATGCAGACGGTGAACTTTACGGAGGTTTTTGTGGATTTGTCTGCTCCCGTCTGCAGCACGAGGCCGACAGCGCTCTGAGGAAAGCCCGGCTGCTGCAGGCTCAGCGGCAGGAGGAGTATGAGAAGGCCAAGGTGAGCACCAGCCGGCTGGAGGAGGAGCAGAGCGGAGGAGGAGCAGCCGCCGCCAAGCAGCTGGAGAAGAGGCGCCGGCTGGAGGAGGAGGCCCTGCAGAAGGTACGGCGCCGTCTCTGCAGCAGGATGGTCGTTTTTCTGACCATGATTTTAAATGATCCAGGCCCGTGTTCACAAAGAATCTCAGGGATGAAAAATCTCAGGCCAGAAGCAGAACATGGCCGTATTTCTGCATCGCGTTTGATAAAAATCATCATAAATTGGGTCTTACTTTTGCTGCTTCGCCTCTAAAGGATAAAACCACATTCCCCAGGGTGTTTTGGGAGCTTGGGTTTGATTAGACGGAGACACCTGTCGATCATTCAGCAGCACCGCTGTGATTGTACACGGTATGACTCGGCATGACTCCAGTATTTCACTGCAGCTCCATGAAGCATTGGAAAGATAAAGTCAACATGCTGAGTCACGGTTTTCTGGAGCTAGTTTTAAAAGCTTTTATATTCGGGATGCAAACCTTTAACATTGAATTCGATTCTGACTCTTTGAGTGATGATTTCATTCTCTATCTCTTAATTCTTGATTCAAACTGATCTCAATTCACATTCAATCCTTTTTTAGTAAAACATTCTGATTAACTCCGTTCCTCTATAAGCCAGAAACAGCTCTGACGAATTGTTTCATTAGTTGAAAGAAAACTGATCATTTTTACCAAAAAATGGTTTAAATGTTTTGCTAACCTTGTTTAACATGAATTTTTCACTTAAAAGTAGCTTTGAAAGTTTTGAAGTCTTAAAAAAATCTAATCTTGGAAATTTTGAAACGATTCAGAATCTTGATCAACAATATTTGAATATATTTATATAATATATAAATTATGAGAGATTTTTTGGGCACCATATTATATCTATTATGAAATGCAAAAATTATGTTGTCATATTCCATCTTTCATTCCTTACAGCAGCATCTGTGGCGACGATTTAGCCTCTGATAAAATCCTAAATGGGTTGGCTTTATTTTGATACCAAGATGGTTTATGTATCATTTATAGAAATAAATTTATTTTGTGTGTCTTTTCAAGTCAAAAGCCCAAAAAGACCTGATTTATCTCAGTTCCTTAGTAAAAGTTCCTCCCGGCAGCTTTGTGGGAGCTCCTAGCTCAAACCTGTTAGGTCTATGGTAGACTCCTGGTGGCGGTGAGGTGCCTTTGGTCCTCTGATCCGGTGCCGCTGTGCTGTTTTGCAGGCTGAGGAGGCCAGGGAGCACTGCAAAGCCTGCCAGGTGGACGTCGGCGTGAAGAGAGTGGACCTGGCCAACACCAAGAGTTTGATCATCACCCAGATCCGGGAGATGGTGTCGCAGTGCGACCTCACCCTGAAGGCCGTGAGTTTCCCACCTTCCCCCTCGGAGCGAGGCTGGAAGCGGCGTCCTGACGGCTCGCTTCCCGTTCCAGGTGACCGTCAACTGGTTCCAGCTGCAGCAGGCCCAGGTCGTGTCTCTGCCCGTCAACCACCAGAGCCTGTGTGAGAACGCCAAGCTGTACGAGCCGGGCCAGCGCTACATCGACTTCGTCCGGAGTCTGCCAGCCGACGCCCCGCGCCTGGAGTCGCACTCTTTCGATTCGCCTGCCACTCACAGCGCAGGGTGAGTTAGCCGGGAGGGGCGGGGGTTTAATCTCCCTTGAAGTGGTTTTGGTTAAAAATAGTGAGTTTCCTTTTTTGAGAAGGCTTTGTTGACACAGGTTTGTGGTCTCACACACAAACACACACACACCAGACAGATGGGAATAAGAGCCAGCTTTGTTCTCCCCCCTTCGCTCTGATCCCTCTGATCAAAAGCCCTCAGCTTGGGACAGAGGAAATGAAACACGCCCACGCTCACGTGCACCCACAGAAAGCTTAAATATAGCCCGCTGACCCAACGGCCCAACGGAGGGACACTCTGCTGGACAATGGGGGCCATTGTGTGAAGATGAGTGTGTGTGTTAATCATCATTATACTTTAATTAACTGCTGCTTCTTCTGGAGTCTGGCAGTTCCTGATCCGGTTTGCATCGTTCACACCCTGCAAGGTTCATGACACTTTAGGTCAGACGTTCCCAAACTGTGGCTCACAGATCATTTCAGTGAAAAATATAAAACCCATATTTATCAAGTAATTCGGGAATTTTTATCATTCCTGTCAAAATTAAACCAAAAGAGGTCAATTTAAATTTAACACATTAGTGCATAAATCCTCTTAATCTTTATTTAAGGAGACAGACAGTTTTTAAGCCTGAGTTTTAGGATCCTGCAGGACAACTCGTCTCATATATAATTAATAATTGTAATTATTAGAGAGGGGAGGGTCACAAACACCAATACATGTCATCTTTGCGCTCGCGGTGCTTCAGGTGATTTACAGAAGTTCTCCAGACATTTTTTTCTCGTCCGGGACGTTTGCAATCCAGCTGAATAATGTAATGTTTGACTCTACATGGTAAATTAACAATTATTGGCCGATGATGATGCCGTTATTTATCACATGTTTGTAGTGGAAACAGATCCCTGACACTGCTATGCTGCTAACAGACTTTTATTTTCACCTGGAAGTGACGATGATGCCGCTTCTGTCGAACTAAACTGACCGTCCAATCAGGATCTGTAGGCGAGGAGAAAGTTTGATGTGTCTGGAAAGAAGAAAAATAATGAGCCAATAAGACTGTAATGCGAAGATAGGAGGCAGAAGTAACATAAATAACTATTAATAAAGAAAAAATGTAAATATTTAAGTTGTTTTTCTCCTGAAAGCCAAGATTTAATTACTACAAGCCCATGTTAGGAAGAGATTTTGTTTTGTTGTTCTGTTGGTCTTTATGATAGAGATGCACATCTTTAAAAACATTTTGGCCAGTACCAATATTAATTTTGCGATGTCCATAACCAATATTTACCCATGTTTTTCTTTTTTAAAATAAGTATTAGACGACCAAATTCTGTATAAAATGAAGCTAACATTAGCAGCGTTAGCTTCTGGATGGTACAAGTATCGCATAGTCTTTCAACACCATGATAAACTCCTGACATTGTTCCTCCTCACCATCGCTGTCGCATGTCCGAACATTTTCTGCACAGCCAGCCACCTCTCCAGAAATAAATATCTGCTGTTAATATCGGCTCAGTTTCACTTCTCAGACCGATACATGCTGATATATGGTGCATCCCTACGTTACACTGCTGCATAGGGATGTAACGATTCGATTCTCGATTTTAAGTTCTCGACTTCGTTATTTTTACGTTTTGTTTTCCCAACAAAATTAATTTTAGTTATTTTATGGCCAAATGAATTGTCTTTTTCTTATATTTGCCTTTTTCTCCCTTGTTTAAAACTGTGACCTTCTATTGCCTGTGGTATTAGCAACAATAACAAATAATTATTACAGATATGGAAATGATCACAAATCTTTTTATGGACAAAAGAAGTTGTATTTGTTTTGAACGTCTTCTGCATTGATGCATTGCATGCAAATTGATTTTCCTTTTTTCTACATCGATCGCCATTTAAACCAGTTAGAATCAATTTTAAATCGATTTTCTAGTATTTTTACATCCCTTGTACTGCATTTACTTTATACGTTAATTTTACAGCATTTTTGCAGCATGTTTGTGTTTCAGCCTTCATTCACATTCCTCCTGCACAGGAATAAATCTCTTTTTTTATGTCTTTATCATGACTCAGCATTCCTTTCAGCAAGCGTTCGCTGAGCGGCAGCCACTCCTCCCACAGCAACCTGTCGCAGGCGTCCTCCGACATCCTGGCCGGAGACGACGCGGACGCTCAGACCAGCAACCAACACGCCAAGATCGCAGAGAGGCGCTCCAACGGCAGCGCCGACATCCAAGGTACACGGCCCGACCCCATCTCTGACCCAAACTGGGTTTCTGCCTTTTTTATTATTAATATCTAACAGTTAATTTCCTCTTCCCAGCACTTCGGATTCAGGGCCCGTTTCGCCCCTGGGCTTCGGCCAATCAGGGCGGAGGGATGTGCAGCGACTCAGAAAGTGCCGGCGGGAGCAGCGAGTCGCGGTCCATGGACTCACCGACCGCTAGTCCAGGTCAGACTGCCACATCTTCTATCTCTTTTTCTTTCCTCTTTCATCCGTCCTTCCTCCCGTGCAGCAGCCCTATGGTTCTCCACCTGCCAGGTCTTGCCTCCACACGGTTACTCATCACAGATTCTCCAGCGTGCACTGATGGCAGCACGCCGGCTTTCTGTTTTTTGAGTGAGATGTTTATCTCCGAATCAAAAGACGCCTCCCGGTTGAACTCTTTCAACTCCACAACATCCACAAACGCAGTAAAACGGCCGTGCTGTTAGAGGCCCCCGTTTCCTCTGGTGCCACGCAACCGTCGGCAAGGCGTCCTGTAGTTTGCTGTTGTTAACATCTCTGTTCTGTTTTTGTTCTGATTTTCAGCGATGGCTTTTTTCCTCATTCGTTTTCTTTTGTTTATATAACTTTTTATAATCTGAAACACTCATAAATCTCAGAAATCGACCTTTTAGAGACCAGAAAGCGTCACGTTCTTAAAAGTAACTGTTTAAAGGATTCAAGGAACTTTATTGTCATACCAGCTCACATTTACATGTTTATGGTACGAAACGAGAAATGAAGTCCCACCTTGAGCCATAAAAAAGAAGAGAAATAAGTAAAATAAAAAAAATTATAAATATAAGCTAAATACAATAGAATAGAAACAGCATTTGAATAAGAATAACATTAAACACCAAAGAGCCCAGTTAGCATGTGCAGAAAAAGCCCTAGATAAGCAGTAAAGCCTTTCCTGTCATCATTTTACCTTTTTTCCCTGCTTTAGTGAAATATGCATCAATGCAAACACAAAGAAGTTCTTCTAGATTCATGCTGAGATCAGGATTGGATGGAGGAAGTTTGCATCACATCATCATCCAATGTGTGAACGATGCTGTTAATCCTCATCAAGTGCTTAATGTTGCTCATCAGAACGTTGATGTGTTTATTAAAGTGGAGCCAATCATCGCACCTTTTGTTTCCTGCTGCATTAAATCCATCCGATTCTCTCTGAGCCTCATTCACCCAGAGATGCTGCCATGACGTGCACTTTCATGTGCGTCCTGCCTTTCTGTTCAGGCGACTTCAAGAGGAGGCTACCCCGGACCCCCTCCACCGGCACCATGTCGTCGGCCGATGACCTGGACGACCGGGAGCCTCCTTCGCCCTCTGATAACTGTGAGCCCGGCAGAATTTAGCCGTAAATTTGCTGCCTTTTGTCATTTCAGCTCATTTCTGTTTGCTTCGGTTTTTGCTCTGCAGGTTCCAGCGAGATGGTGATCGAGAGCGCGAGCTCCCCCGGGCCCTTCAGGAACGCCCACATGTCCAAAGCAGCCCAAACCCACAGGCTCAGGAAGCTTCGAGCTCCTTCCAAATGCAGAGAGTGCGACAGCCTGGTGGTGTTTCATGGAGCCGAGTGTGAGGAGGTAACCTGGGATTCCTTTATTCTTTATTTATTTAACAAAATCGCCTCTGGACCCGAAGCTGAAAAGTCCCACAACGGCGTCTTTGTCAGTCACGTTGAGCAGAAATCTGAAGGAATGGAGGAGAAAAAAGCCCCCCCACACATTAAAATATCTGAATGAGGAAATAAAAGAAGGAAAAGTTGAAACTGGCTGCAGTTTCCAAACTGTTGGTGGTCAGAAGGGGGGAGCGGCAGAAACTGAAGAGCCTTTGTCCTCCTGTCCTTCATCCCTCCATCGCTTGACTTTAGATCAAGTTTCTGTCCAGATTTATGAAATAACTGGAAGAAGATGAGTTGTATAACATCCCAGGAAGCCGCTGATGATGTGCTTTTCTTTTTAGTTTCCGTCCTGTAAAGCTGTAAAATGTGTTTTCAGTGTTCGCTGGCGTGCCACAAGAAGTGTCTGGAAACTCTGGCCATCCAGTGTGGCCACAAGAAGCTCCAAGGCCGGCTGCACCTGTTCGGCATCGACTTCACTCAGGCGGCCAAAAACAGCCGGGACGGGATCCCCTTCATCGTCCGGAAGTGCACGTCGGAGATCGAGAACCGAGCTCTGAACATCAAGGTAGTTAGATGACAGATCCGATCAGATGGTTGTTACTAACATGTAATCACTCCTGCGGGTAAACCAGAGTCTGGTTGATTGATTTGTGTTGATCGTTGCTGATTCAGCTGCTTAAAACAGTGAATGAAGTTGTAGATAATTGAAAATGTGCCAAAGATTTTATGAAAAGGCTTTTTGTTGGATTCAGATGAGCCGAGTCGGCATACCTCGGTTTGGTTTGTACATGTTTAACTTCAGTTGGTTCGTGTCCTGTTGGCTTCTGCTGTGCTGTGATAGTTAAGCAAGAAGCTGATGATTTCCCGTAGAGTTGGTTTAGCTTCATTCTCCTGGATGTCCCAGCAACACGACATAAAATGGGCTCCTACTGGGAGCATGTAGCTATAAAAACAGCTGTTTTAATCCCAACTTCTTTTATGAAGAACCAGGCTTGGAGTTTTTCCATGTTTTCTTCAGCTAGAAGTTAGTCTGAAGCAGTGGTTCCCAAACTGTGGGTCGGGACCCACATGTGGGTCACAAGATCATTTCAGGGGTCACCAGATAATTGTGAAAAATATATAACATATATTTATCAAATTAATTTTGGATTTTTATTATGGCTGTCAAAAACAAATCATTAACAAAGACATAAATCTAAATATAACAGCTTCATTCTTTAACACATCAATGCATATATCCACATGAATCCTCCTTATTTATGAAGACAGAGTTTTCAAGGCTAATATTTAGAAGATCCTGCTGGCTGGGATTTGAACCTTTGGCAGCTGCATCAAGCTGTAGTCACTCTATGACTAATCAGTTGAGCTTAGCACCACAAACATCTTTAGTTTTTCATTTTAATATGCGACCTTCTGTCCTACACAGACAGGTTTCCTCCTTCAGGACAGCTACCAGCTGCAGTTAAACACTGGGTGATAAGGGAGATTGATGGAGGGTGACAACACTCCTCCTTTTTTGCAACGTTTCACCAAAACCAGAAGCAGTTTTTATATAAAGACTTGCCATTTCTCTATATTTTGGACAACTTTGGTGTTTCTGTAACGTCAGAAACACCAAAGTATGTTCGACTCTTGTCTGGGTTTTCTTTATCCTTTGGGTCAGACAGTAAAATCTCTTAGATTAGTAAGAAGAGCAGATCACAGCCTCACGTGAGCAAATTCCACGAAACTCCACATTGCAGATTTCCTTTTTTAAAGTCAAATTTCAAGATTCAGCCCATGGAAATCAAAATGACCATCATTGAAAACGGCACCTTTTTGGATACTATGAAAGTGTCTGCCTCTTGTTCCTGGGACCCGACATATAATTTGCAGCAGAGAAAACCTAAAAAACAACTTTTTAAATTCCAGAACGAGATATTTTGTTTGAGTTTCCGGTTGGATGAGTTTAGTTTTTTGTGCTCTGCAGGGAATCTACCGCGTGAACGGCGCCAAATCCCGGGTGGAGAAGTTGTGCCAGGCGTTTGAGAACGGGAAGGATCTGGTGGAGCTGTCCGACATGTATCCCCACGACATCAGCAACGTACTCAAACTCTACCTGAGACAGGTGGGATCAGCTTCTCCGCTTTCTTCTCCCCTGTTTATCCTTTCTTCATTTTTTTTCATGTGTTCATCCGTTACCTTTCCCCCCTGCAGCTTCCAGAGCCGCTCATCCTTTTCCGTTACTACAACGAGTTCATCGGTTTGGCCAAGGAGAGCCAGAGAATCATCGTGGAGGAGCTAGAAGCCCTGCGGCTCAGTCCCAACCCCGTCAGCCCGGCTCAGGTCAGCGTGGACTTGAACAGGGTCCTCTTCAAGATCAAAGACCTGCTGAAGCAGCTGCCTCCAGCTCATTATAAGACCCTCCAGTTCCTCATGGAGCATCTGCACAGGCAAGGAAACATCCACCACAGATGTCGGGTTAACTGAAGGTAAAAACTGGATTTAAAGGTTTCTTTCTTCTCTTCAGGGTGACGGAGTGTTCAGAGGAAAACAAGATGACGGCCAGCAACCTGGGCATCATCTTCGGCCCGACGCTGATCAAGCCGAGGCAGGCGGACGCTGAGGTTTCCCTCTCCTCCCTGGTGGATTACCCCTATCAGGCTCTGATCGTGGAGCTCCTGATCCGACACTACCACATGATCTTCGACGTCCCCCTCAGTCCTCTGAGCAGCACCTCCCCCACAGACGTGGACGCCCACTTTGAAACCTGCCTCACCCAGCAGGAGAAGGAGCAGCAGCTCAAGAGGCATTCCAAGTCTCTGGGAGACATTAAGGAGGTGAGAGGCCAATTCATTTTATCTGTCTGATAGATTCCAGTGTGATAAGTCCTTTAAACACACCCCGAGTCTGTTACGGTGTCCCTCAGAGTTTTGGTCTCGACCCACTTTTATTTCTTTTATACATGCTACCATCGGAAATTATTAGGAATTATGTTGGAGGAGTGCTGCATCTTAAAGTTTGCAGGGTCGTAGCTCTGGAGACTTTTACCTGACAGTGTATACTCATTGTTACGCTGATGACACCCAGCTGTATTTGTCCATGATCCACTACAGAAACTTTAGTCTTGTATTGAAAGCATTAACACCTGGATTTCTTGGAATTATCTCTCCAATGAAATTACGAAAAAACATTTTGGCCCAGAGAAGGTCAAACCCATTGTTGCTGTTCATGAATTTCTGTTTATTTTAAAGGTGCTCCTGATTTTTATCTGCTTTGTTTTCTTATAGCAGCAAAGGAAATAATCATTAGGAGCACAAACAAACTGGAAAAAATATGAATATAACAAGAAGAATAACGACAGCACCAGATAACACTGTAGCTTTTATTAAACCTACATAAGAGGAAATGCCATTCAGATTCATTGTTACGCTGATGACACCCAGCTGTATTTGTTCATGAAGCCTGAATAACAAATCGGTGACAGAAACTTCAAAATTCAATCAAAACATTGAATGCTGCTGTCATTTTTCGCCAAAATGAACATAAAATGCGTCCAGGAAAGAAATATGCTTAAACCCTGTATCATATCCCGCTCATTCCTGACCAAATTACAGAGATATCAGTTCACGTTTAGGATTAGTATTATCATGGGACCTCTGAGTTCGTCGGGGTAAATTGAGGGTAATTATTGCTTCACAAATTATCAACATGGTCTATTTGCACAGGATTAGCATCACAAACAATCCCTGCATTTATTACAAGTTACATGTGGTCGTTAGGTAAAACTAATCCCGCCAGAATAGGGCTCTATCAGTGCTCCACCTGATCACCTGCTTTGTTTTCTTACAGAGACTATTAATCTTCTCTACAGTTGTAGATGTAAGAGAACAAAGCAGATAATCATCGGGAGCACCTGAAAGCAACCAGAATAAGAAAAACCAACAATGAAATTATGAAAATGTAACTGTGACTAATAAATTTAAACTTGCATAACAGGAAATATTCAGAAATATGACATTTGTGGTCATTGTTACGCTGATGACACCCCGCTGTGGAGGAAACCGGTTTTCCTGGAATTAACTCTTGTTGAATTCCAGTATAAATGATTGTTTTTGGTTCTGGGAACTGGTTACTTTATTTGGTACAACCACAGCTCCCAGTACGACTCAAAAGTATCCTTCTGTAGCCATGCTGAGCAACTCATTCATGCATTCGCTGGATCGAGGGTTAAACTTATTTATTTTAAACTTTTTTTTGTTTATATTTTTGCTGCCATGCATTTTCATGCTTTTCTTTGTTTGGTCGAATCTCTTTGTAAATGATGTGATTTCTTCCTGCAGCAGAGCTCCAAAGTGTATAAGAGACATTCCTCCATCATTCCCTCGTCGCATCTGTTGGCGGAGGTTCAGGAAACGATGCCGAGCCTCCAAGGAGGCGACTTTGAGCCTGGTCAGTGCTCTTCTGGTCAATTCAAGGTTTTTTTAAAAATTATTTTACTTGAAATGTGAACGTTTGTTTCTTTTTAATCTCTTTAAAGCCGACGAATTGGACTCGGAGACCATCAACGGGGTCCCTGAGGCCCCGAAGGCGGCCCTCTGCCGTTCCCACCACGTCACCGTCACCCGAGTCCAGCTGCGGCATCCTCGCAGCAAACTTTCGTCCCGGCCGGCGAGCATGCCGGCCGAGCGGCTCACCCGGCGTCCCTCCGACGAGGACAACGCCCGGAGCGGCTCCGACCAGGATGACCGGAGGAGCAGCAGCTGCGAGCAGTCCATAGAGGAGGTGGATGAGACGGAGAACCCCAAACTACGGGTCGGCACGCGCTTCCAGAGCACGTTCATTGACACGCAGACACTCCGCAGGACGTGGGACAAACAGTACAAGCAGGACGCGGCGTCCCGAGCCGTCCGCCTGGCGGCCAGCCCGCCCTCAGACGGCTCGGCCGATCCCGCCTCCGTGCCGCCGGCGCTGAGCCTGGGACCGGTGGTGAGCTCCGTCAGCACCATTTACCCCAGCGGGCCGTACACCGTCAGACCCAGCAGGACTTTAAGAAGGGACGAGAACAAGTCGGGCGCGGTGCCGACGGCTTTCCGGGCCCCCAGGACTCTTCAGCCCCCGCCGGGAACCTTCTACAAACCCCCGACGGGGAACAAAACCAAAGTTCTGCAGAACTGTGCGTCGGCTAACAGCGCTGAGGAGGAGGACGAGGAAGACGAGGAGGAGGAGGAGGAAGAAGAGGAGGAGGAGGAGGAGGAACTGGGGATTGAGATAGAGGTGTCGGTAGACGAGCCTCTCGAGGAGGACTTGGAGGCGGAGCAGGCGGCCATGTCTCGGTCTCCCAGCTCCAGCCCCGAGGAAATGGGCCCGAACCAGAGCAAACCGGTGTACCAGAGACTGAGGCCGCGGCGGCTGCAGGAGGTGGAGCACCGGGAGGCCCACTTCGTCTGAGGAACCCGCCGACGCTCAGGACGCACTTAGAACCCGTCGCCCTTCACCACAATCCTTCAATCACACATCACCGTATTTATAATTTCTTCCAAACCGTGCAATTTTTTTTATTTGTTTCATTATTTTGTACAAAGATGTTCCAGTTTGTCTCTGAATGTTAACGAACCAAAAAAACCCTGAAGAGAGAGCGTTCAGCGCACTTATCCAGCCGTTTACGTGTTTCTGATGAATCATTTTCTATGAACTCAGCTGCGTCGTAAAGAAAACCTTTTTACCGTGTCGAACTCGATGATGTCACTTGTCTGAATGCTGCTGGTTTCTACACTGGCTGCACGTTTCCTGCATTTTTAATGTAACATTTCAATTCTTTTAATAGCCAAAGCTGTTTTTACACCACCTGTAGTATTTTTATCAGCAGCTGGACCCAAGCGGTTCTTTTCTAAGTAAGAGGAAGCGCATCATTTATTTAAATGGTATCTGTTTTTTCATGGCCAAGTTGGATGAAAGTTGGAAAGTTCAGTGGAAGAAAACAGGTACCTGAAAACAAACACGCTTTTGTAACTTATTAAAATATATCTGACGACTTCCAACTAACATGTTTGTGTTGTCTCTGTTTTTCCACCACAAACGTCAGAAATGTCACTGTCCTGTTTGGGATTATTTTTCTTAGGATTTTCTATTTTCTACTTTTTTCAGGTTTTTTTTTTATTTGTTTAATGTTTTTTGGTTTTTCCGCAACTTTTTTTTGTGTTTTTTTTTTTTTTTTTTTCTTTTTGGTTTTGTTTTTCTATCATTATCTTTGTTGGTTTTTGGCTTTTTTCCCCTCTTAACTGGTTTTTGTTTTGGTTCTTCTTTTATTTTATTTTTTACTATTTTTAAAATATATTTTTGTTACTCTCTTCATCTTAACTGTTTTTGCATTTTTTTCAACTATTTTTTTGTTTTATTATAATTTTTTTCTTCTAAATTTACTTTTGTTTAGGTTATGTTGTGTTGCTTCTTTTCTACCATTGCCAAAGGTAAAAAAAAATGCAAAAGCAACATTTCTCTTTGTTGGGGGTGAGGAGTTCTCTTTTACTGGGATTCTTTTAGATATTTCTCTTTGTTTTATTTACAGTCTAAACTTTACATAGCAATGAATGTATTTGTTTTAATTTAATCTCACCCATATTTTTAAAACAAAAAGGAATCATGAAATCTTAAAAAAACTGTCTTTATGATGACACATACAATGCAAGTAGAAAACAAGTAAACCTTGTTTATCATCCTTTGCTTAACACAGAAAAAAAGTAGAGTTTCCAGGACAAAATTAAAACATGGTTAGTAGCAGAGAGCTGTTGTTTTTTAGAGCTATTGGTAACATAAATTTCCTTAAATTACCTTTTTTCTGCATAAAAAGCCTCTTGGTCGTCTTCAGTTAAATTTTGGTAATCAGCATGATATTGAATATGTATTTATCTCCAGTGCCTTTAAAACGTAATTACAAAACAAAAACAGGACTTTGTTCTTAAATTTGCCAGTAAGTCTAGATTGATGAAAACTGACGAAGATGTAAAAGTGATGGGTCTAACCTGGTCCAAATGGTCTCCAACACTCTATCTCTAAGTTTTATTTTTATTAACATCAAACATTATAAATAAGTGTTAAATTCTCTTCTAATATCAGGTTTTGATCTGACTGGTTTGTTTACTTGGAAGAAGCATAAAGTTTCATTAAGTTGCCAAACAAGCTATTTAATCTAAACGTATATCCAAACACCTGCTGGCTTTTATTAGGTCCACTCTGCTGGTATCGTGTTGAACCCCTTTAAGCCTAGAATGACCGTCCTTTGTGGTGTAATGGATCCAACAAGGTGATGGAAGCATTCCTCAGAAGTTTTGCTCCATATTGACATGATGGCATCAGACATTTGATGCACATCCATGATGAGAATCTTCTGTTTCAGGAGGCTGTTGGGCATTGTCATCAGCAATACCTGGGTAAGCTGTTGTGGTTAAATCATTATAAACGAGGAATAAGGGTGACTGTTCTCTAGAAATGATGCATTACAACCTGGAAATTATAATAATGCATGATTATACCAACATAATACATAATTAAACCAATGAAAGAATAAATACTAGGCTGATATCAAGAGGAAATATAAACCAAAGCAAAGGATTATCTTGTGTAGAATTTGCAAGTTAAAAAGGTGAAAGGCCTTTTTGACAAAGCTGTTAGAACTTAATCATGTTTCAAGATGTTTTCTCTCAAAGTGAGATACAAACACTGGATAGAAGCATAAACAAGACTTGAAATGAATGTTTCACTAGCGATGTGCAATACTACAGATTTTTTTTCTGACCCAATACCAAGTGAAGTTCAAGCCAATATCTTCAATGCCAATCCGATACTGATACTTAATACAAATGGTTAATGTGTTTGGAGAATTGGTTTAAAACAGTTCTGGGAAATGAATTTAGTCACAGTTTTATTGAAATGACCAATAAAAGATATTAAGAATAAACATAAATTGCACAAGTCTGTCTGTCAACATTGAAAATGTCTGTCAAAGAAAAAGTTGTTCCTTTCAAGCTATATCATTACTAAAATATAATTTTTCTAATATGAATATCGATACTGGAACATAGGAAGTTGGTATGGATATGGAAGTATCGATCCACACATCACTGTTTCACAACTTGTTTTGATACATTTTTCTTTGTCTACTCTAAAGTCTATACTTTATCTTCTCTCAGGAAATGTTAGCAGGTGTAGGCTAATAATCTGATTAGACTTGATTAGTTTATTTCTACTCGTTTGAAGATAGCTCATCTATACATATGTGAGTAACATAGCTGGATTATGTACTGTTGTGAAAAGAGGTCTGCAGAAATGGCCAGGAGGAAGAGGTGTTAGCCGTCTCCCTGCACTTGTGAAAGGAGATTAAATCAATCTGCTTAACTATTCACGAGGTCTGGAAACGAGCTGCGTTTGCAGTTACAGGAAACAATCTGGAGAATATGCGCTGTTATTCTTTTTTATTTCTAAAATATCCAGCTACAGTGCAGGTTTTCCTCTGAGGTAAGTCCTCCTGTGTCGTCCTGTGCAATGAAATATGAATATCTGAGACTTGAAACTGCATAAATGTGAAGCTGCAGCTAAAGTTAATCTCAGTTCAATTAAAACATCTAAATATTGTGGTAGTAGCATTAGCTTCTTGTATTTTAAAGAGTATAGTTCTGCTTGGTTCAATAATACTTTGTCAATCTGGCTGTGAAGCGTCCTGAGCTCATTAACCTGAATACTGAGCTATTGCTAGCTTTCCCCGGATGAATGGACAGTTATGACCTTCTGAGCGTCTCTGTGCTCGTGTATCCGTAAAAACTAAACTAAACACAACTCTAAAGACTATTATGGACTGATGGGACTTAGGTGTGCTGGCTGGAGAAGCCCCTGCCGGGGTGAAAAGGAGGCACCATGGGGGCAGGAGGGCAGCTCAGACTCCTGCTGTGGAAGAACTGGACCGTCCGCAGGAGGCAGAGGGTAACGTCTCATTTACCAACAATTTGATCAATTTCACACTTTGCTCGCAGACTTGCAAGATTTGAGCAGCTTAAGGGTTAAAAAGTTTGTGTTTCAACCAGATCCGTTTCTTCATGGAGATCATGTGGCCTGTTATGCTGTTCATGGGGCTGGTGTGGCTCAGACGGGTGAACCCGCTCTACCGCCAGCATGAGTGTGAGTATGCGCCGATTGATAACTCGTATATCGATACCTCCGATACCAGCTTTATATTTTCTAATATTTATATTCATGTTAGAAAATTGATATTTGAGTAATTTTGGTTATTTAAATAGCTCACTGTGAACTGGAATAAAGTGGAAAGAAACTATAAAACCAGGATCTTGTCTAAATTGCATCCATTTGGAGGGAACTACTTTTTCTTCCACCTGCCATCAGCCATTGTTATTTGATGAGTCTGGTGGTAAATTAAACATATATGGACAAACGTGTGAGTACTGTGCAATTAATGCTTATTTTTAAGGTATTTTGCTGGGAATGTCAATAAAAATGTCATTAAATTTCTTTCCCCTCAGTGTCGGCTGGTTTGAAAGCAATTTTCCAAACACATTAAGCTTTTTTAACAAGCATCAGATCGGTATCACTGATATTGGTTTGAATATTACTTGTGTGGTATCACACATCACTAAATGTGAGGCCTTAACACTGGTGATGAGTTTTCAGCCCAGAACAAAGCAAAAACATCCAACAGCACCTCTTCCACTTCAGGTCACTTCCCTAACAAGGCCATGCCTTCGGCCGGCGTCCTGCCGTGGATCCAGGGAATCTTCTGTAACGCCAACAACCCGTGTTTCCAGTACCCGACCCGCGGAGAGTCTCCCGGCCTGGTGTCCAACTACAACAACTCCATGTGAGTTTTACTGGGTGAAAAGTTTGGTATCAGATCCCACCAGGAAATAAAAACTTAATTTGACAAGATTCAGAATATAATCAAGTGAAATAATCGGCCGGTGCAGAAAATTGTACTTTTTCCTAAATAAGAAAAAGTAAAAAAAAAAATCCAAGATTTTAGTAAAATGAAAGATATCTTAAAATTTTCTTTGCAAGTCTTATCTTAATTGGAAAAATCACATAATTATCTTGTCAATGTTTCTTTCAGTGTTATTTTATATCTCTTGACGATATTTTCAATATGACCACTTTTAATTTTCAAAGTTTAACTTTTATATAATTCAGAATGAGAAATTCATAATTAAAAGCATCATGTAATTGTACAGATTGTGGCTGCTATCTCTTTCATGAGGCCGACATCTTTCTGCTTCTGTACCACAGCTTGTTTGTGGCACTTCAATGGTTTTTCTCCGTTCTAATAGAGCTGCTTGGGGTTTCAAGCGCGGTAGTTTTGATTTGTTAGTTGTTGGTTTTGGGTGTTTTGCTATTTTAAGTAAGAAATAAAAGACATTTACTCTAAATCATGATGAATAGTTTCATGAATTCTGTTCTTACTCTAAAAAAAAAGATAAAAATGACTTTCTTTAGTTGATTATAAGCTCGTAGGAGCTGGTCTGACAGGGATTTTTTACAGTGTTGTACTGTGTGTGGTTGATGCAGATGAATGACCTGTCCCGTTCCCGACCTTCCTCCTCAGACTGGCGCGACTCTATTCGGACGTTGAGGAGCTTCTCTTCAGCGACCCGGACTTCCAGCAGGTCGGTCGTCTCTGGGGGGAACTGAACGCCATGAGTAACTTCATGGACACTCTGCGCGCTCATCCTGAGAGGGTTTCAGGTCAGTGCTCCGGGTTTTTACCCACATCCTGCAAAAACATCTCAGTCACCACCAGGAGGGAAACCTGAGGTCGGTTTATTCTGGGCTGATTCATGACAACATGTCTTTAAAGCTGCAGCGGAACAAAGTTTAAGGCCAATAACAGAACTGGTACTCAGAGAGATCCACTCTTAGATGAACACATGTTTATGTCTGCAAGAATTACCAGGTTGTTTTAACTTATTCAGTAATTATCTATCAGGGATCTTGTTTTCAATCCTAAAACAACGAACCATTTCATGTTGACTCAAACAAGTTTTGCTTTAACTTTAAAAAATGAAGCAAAGCTAAATACTGTACAACAGATAACTTAATGCACACATGCAAAATCACATTTCTCATAAAAAAAATCTCATATTTTATTATATATATATTAATAGCATTCATATCTTACATGGGATTTAAATTAAATTGCATGCCTCTATTCTCTCAATTCCGATTTGAATTTCAATAATAACCTTTTTTTACACAGAATAATAATAAATCTTAGAATAAAACAATCAAACAGTTAATGAGTATCAGCATTCTTGAATGAATGTGCGACAATTTGGCCCTGAAGTAGCAAGAAAACCCCAATTACTGCTCAGTTTTGTCTGACTTGTCCAACCAGATATCTAACCCATGATGCAGTTCATCAATGTCTGGGCTCAGCCTCTGAGTGTGAGACATCATGATTCCTGTCCTGACCTGACTCTGTCAAACCAAAACACCAGCAAAGCATCCTGGGATTTGGAATATTAGCAGTACATGTACTCTAAATACCGGTGGGACACTTCTAGTCATCATTTGGTATCGCCTCGCGGGCTAAATATAATAAGACTGAAGGCCAGATTTGACAGTTTGACACATACACTCTAAGACGTGTAGGACACCGGCCCTCTAGGACCAGGACTGAGGATCCCTGATCTATGTGGTAACTCCACAACAAACCATGAAAACATGATTATTTCTTATTATTATCACATTTTCATAACAAAAGAGATCACTATCGCTTTGTTGCTCAGAAATCCCTTTTTCTCCAAGAAATTACAACCATATAGATGGATTAACCCTCTGAGGTCTTGCCCTGCCATTTGATAGACCAGTTTGTCATTGATTATTATGAGTTGTAGTAAAAGGTTGTAGAAATAAATCTGCCTGAAGCGACTGTGAAACTGGTTTTGGTGTGTCATACCAAAAAAAAGTGTTAATTATCCCGTTACTGCTTAAAATCTGATGATTTCACTGTTATTACTTATCAACATATTTTTTTGCCGAAGATAGTGGAAAAATGGAAAGAAACATTTTTTTAATTTATTCATTTTACTTTTATTTTTCAGCTTTTTCTTTGCAGGGTTAAATTGAGTTATGCCTGGCATGATGTTTTTTTGGGTGCCAGTTGTTGCGAATGTTAAATCTTGCCAGTTTTTGTGAAGCAAAAACAAAAAAATTAGCAAAATCTTTTCTGCCAGTTTTTTTTCTTTTTTTTTTTGTTGACAATTTCAGTGAGTAAAACACAACACAGCAGCCAGACCATCATTCTGCTGCTGTAATGTCCGACAAGAAGAGTAAAAAAAAAACTTTTCCCCAAAAGTTAGTATTATTTTTAAAAAAAAACAAGCAAACAAAAAAACATATATTCAATTTTCCCCAGTTATTCCCTACCCTTCACATCCAGTCAGGAGCAGCCAAAGATCAGCGAGTGAACCGAAAGTGTCTGACAGGAACAAAATGGTCGTCCATGGCTGGAATAAAGCCAGGAAGGTTTTTGATGCACGGTGGAGCTAAAAACCAGCTGAGCTGGGGTTGGTTCTGTGAGGATATGAGGTAAATAGTAGCATAAATAATAAGAAATTAGGAAGAATTGTTTATGTTCTGTCTTTGTTTCAGTTTCAATATTTTCATCCTGAAAACCAAGACTATAGAGAATGATGCTGGGATGATGAAATGTCTACAAAGTACTGTTTTCTTGCTCTGGTTGGGCTTTACGGTGCTACATCTATCAATACATTCATTTTACATCATTTTAGCCTCATAAAAATGGAAAAAAAGGCTTTTGTTTAGTTAGTCAGCGTTCAGGTATTTTTTAACTCTTGACGTCACATTTCCCACTTTCCCACCGTCTGCCCGCTCGGTGTAACACCATTATATCATATGGGTTTAAGAAGGCCCTTAAGGTAAGCTGCTTAGTTTTCACACTTGTTTATTTCCCAGATAGGTGGCGGTTCATGTGCCACAAACACACCATCCAGTGCGTTCAGTATTTTCTCTAAACAACACGAACTCCACTGGCAAAATAAAGCCGAGCGCTGGGAGCGCTGGGATGACTGGACCCGGAGAAATATGCTAACAGAGATCCAGCTTCACATTCCTGCCCGGTTCCCATGAGCAGCAGCGTTATTATGAGAACAAAGTTATGTAACTGCTGCTTTTTGACTCATGGCTGCTCGTATTAAACAAACAAATTCCCTCTCCCCGTGTTGTTTCTATGCACGTATAACCTGCACTTTGTCTCACAAAGCAAACTTCATGCATGTGGAGGCAGGCAGCGAGTGGCGGGGTGACCGCAGAGGTGAGGAGGCTTCCTCCCGAGCCCCTTTTCCGTTAAACAAGCCCGCTTGTTGCCACTTGTTCAGGATGTGTGTTTGCAACAACTCCGATTTTTCCAGCTCAACCAGTTTCTCTGCAGTGACTCCAGAGGAAACCGGTGGATTGAAGGCAACGGTGCGTGAGCTTTTCCACGGCTCCGTGTCTCTGCAGGTCGGGGAGTGAAGGTGGAGACGATCCTGAAGGATGACGAGACCTTGACGTCATTCCTGCTGAGAGACATTCCTCTAACCGAGTCTGTGGTGTACCATCTGGTTAATGCCCAAATCAGGCCTGAACAGGTACTCTCACACACAAACACACACTATGAAACAGTGGTGTACCCTCACCGGCCACTTTACTACCTACACCAGGGATGTCAAACATACAGCCCGGGGGCCAGAAGTGGCCCGCCAAAGGGTCTAATCTGCCCCACGGGATGAATTTGGTCAAAGTTACCCAAATCAAAATATGAAATACTGGAGTTTTTCAATTCCAGATACCTGTAATTAAATGATTTGTGATTGTTTTAGATCATTGTGATCTGTTAGTTGTAACGAATGAATTACATTTGTAAATAAAAAAATATAAAAGAAAATTTAGTACAAAATAATATAAAATAGGTTTTATCTAAGGTAAATTGTGTTTAGAAAAAATTAAATGTATTGTAACCAAGCGGCAACCTCCCACCAGGAAAAGTGATCCACATGCGGAAGTGCAAAAAACTGCAGTACCCTGTTCATCCGCTAGGGGCTGGCTCCAAAACAGAGCAATGTCCCATTGGCTCCCATGTTAAAAACGCTAACTTTACAGCAGAATTAAACATGTTTACAGCCTGGTACAAAAAAATCATTTTAGGATTAAAATGTTTACCTTCATGACAACTGTGGGGAGAGTGAAAAAAATTCTAACTCCTCCGTTTAGATGTTATTTAATCCTAAAGTTCCTCATAATTAGGGGCGTGTCCTTTTTATTGACAGGTGCCTGATATGCGGGAAAACGAGGCCTAGCGTAGCACAACCGCATTTTTTAGCCACTAGCAGCACTTAATATCTTTAACCGGCCTTCCTCTGTTAGCTGGTTAGCTCCAGGTTAGTTCTGTTAGCTTGTAGCTCGGAGTTTGATGGGTGTCAATCATCTCACCCCACGCTCACAGTGCCGCTTTCGTCGGCCATTTTTGGGCTTTCCGGTAGTCACGAGACTCGTGACAATGCCAAGATGTAGGAGGAAGGAACCGCCCAATGAGCTTCTTTTCAGCTCATCAGAATCCTATGGGTCACGTGGTTTTAGGGTTTGTCCA
>JBBBVT010000019.1:18233480-18243741 GCA_037177035.1 Craterocephalus eyresii | reverse complement strand
CCCCCCCCCCCCCCCCCCCCCCCCCCCCCCCCCCCCCCCCCCCCCCCCCCCAGGCCCCCCCTCTAGAAACGCCCCTGCAGACTTGATTTGAGATTAGTTCAGTTCAGGTTTATTTTCTTCAGTAATGCAGCCAGCAGACAAATTTATCTTTCCATTGGAATTTACAACATTCATTTGAACTTTATTTCCCCTCTATGTACATACACACTTTATAAACTGTACAGAATGTAAACTATAACATCAGTTTTTCGACCCCTTCAGCAATAAAAAACTGAACATTTAATTTCCTTGTAATTTCTATCAATAATAACATTTAGTCTTTTAAAAAAAAATCTTGATCTGTTTATTATTCATAAAGATACTATGGGAGCACCATGGATGACATTTCACACAGATGTTTTCATCATAATCAGGTCACTCAAACAACAAACTCACTCAACCATGACCAGTAACTAACCAGCAGGTAGGCCTTTTGACAGAAGTTCATATCACGTCTCCGTTTATGTTCTCATAAAACTATTTGAAGTTATACTTTCCTCCACATTATCAAGTAAAAAGTATCCAATGATCTGGTTTCAAATAACAGTTTCAAATTATTCATTCGGGCCAAGCTATCTTTTTTAAGGAGGTGTTTCTCATTATTCTTTTTTGCAGCTCTGGGGAATGTTTAGATATATCAAAGAAAAAGTTTTTCTTACCCGTTAGTTGAAACGTGCAGCCTCACATCCTCAGTCCATTATTTTACTCACTTTATAAATGTGCATCATTTTCAAAGGTGATGAAACCCGCTGAGCAAAGGTCTAATAGAAATGTCAACAAATTTTTAAAATGTGCTGTTTACAGAACAGTAGGTCAGGCTGATGAATTTATAGTACTGAACCAGAGTTTCTGCATGTTTTGCCCCATTAGCCACAAATTGCATTTACTTTATGTTGCTACGAACCATTTTCAAAAGCATAGTGCAAGTTTAGAGACTGATTTCTTAGCCGCCTAGTGGCTATTAATCTTAGTAACAATTCTGATTAATTTTAAATGTGACAATGTGGATCCATTTACTGCCTGCTGGGAAATTCTTTTGGTTTAGAGATTCAGATGCACAGTTCTCACGATCATTCTGTGAAATTTAAAGGCTAAAAATGTGCTCAAGTTTTCTACACCCGAACTTTTTAGTAATACAAAAAATTCAAGATGATAAAATATATGTATCTGAAGAAATATAGGAAATTATGTGAGCTAAGAATCAACCTTAGCAACATAAGAACAAATTTTAGTAAATATGTTTGATAGAACTCAGTATTTTTTCATGAACAATATTTTCTTCCTATAAAATGAAGCTGATGATTAAGGTTTGGGTTAAATAGTTTTATTCTTTTTAGATTGTTTTATTGTTTTTAAATTGAAAAAAAGCAATTATTTTATTATTCATTTCAATGTTAATTGTTTTAATTCCTTGTATTGCTATTTTTGTACACCACTTTGTGTCAATTGAGATTGTTTTAAAGTTGGAAGAAAATAAGAAAAGAAGAAAAATAATTGAGATGAATAATGTGCACAATATTTCTGTGAAAACATGGTTGACAATTTGTATGTAAAACTGTGCAGGCAAATTGTTCACAGCTGTGACTCAGTTCTAATTGTTCATAATAATAACAGTCCCTCAAAAGATTTGATGAATTCATGAACATCACATTTCTGTAAAGAACTAGCTTGAATTTCATTATAAAATCTGGAAGAAGGTTACATTAGGGTGATTGTGAGGCATATTTCTACATTATTTTTGACATTCAGGTCTTGGAAGTTTTGAAAGCAATATTCTCTGTGGATAAATATTTTTTTCAGTGTCCTTGGAAAAAAAATAAAACCTTTTGAAAGTTTGATCTTTTCCTTGCTGCTCTGATCATAAACTGAAAATATCTTTGACTTAGTAGGCAAAAAAAAAAGAAAAGAAGCCTCTTCCACACTTTGTGGACATGCTTAAAACCTTCAATATTACGCTTGATTTCATCATCCCTCCTCCAAAAATCATCATGCCACTACAGCAGTATTATTTTAGGAAAATTCATAAATTTCTCTTGGTTATGCATCCCGCACCGTAGCTCCATAAACGCTCGCAATGCTGACCGACAGGAGCTTTTTAATACTGCTGAGCAAAGGAGATGCCAGCGCCCTTAAAAAGTGATGCTCTGCTAGACAGCGCTGATTTGCATGCTAATTGTTGTGGCCCAACTTAGTCATATGCACCCGTTTTAGTCTTGTAGTTCTGGGATCTGCTTCAAATGACGAGGATGCTGATGTCAGCACTGTTTCCCCTCTGGGTCTGACAGCAGGAGCTTAACATCTAATTGCCTGAGGCTGTTTCATGACTGGGGGGGGGGGGCTGCAAACGCACATTGCTGTTATTGTGGATGAAAGGACAAAATCACCTTGGGATGAGAGTTCATCATCCTCGGTGTTTGTACGTGGCAGCTGTCAAAGTGTTAAACTGGAGCTACAGGCAGCGTGGTTATGAATATAAACCCCTGCAGTCTGATGCAGGGGTGCGTCTCACTAAAGCCGACTCTGCCGCATATTGTTGGACAGTTCATAATCTCATTAATGAAATGAGACAATTTATCGACATGAAGATTAATGCAAACACCTCCAAAGTGAATAGAAATGAAGAGGCTCAACTTTTTCTGTACTCCCCCCCCCCTCCCCCCCCATGTCTGCAGCTTCTTAGCTGCCCTGAATCACACAACTATGAAGAATTTCTGTATTTAGCTGATAACTATAGCAACACATTTCAGCATTGTGTGTCAGTCAAATGGTGAACCAGAGCAGAGGTGTGGTTACTAGCTGATGCAGCACCTGGCAGGTCATTTTGCATCAAAATACTGTTTAAAGATGCAAAACACTAATAAAACTGCTGGTTTGACGTGTATCAAATAGATTTTTATAACATAGGTAATTATCAGAAAATCATAACATTCATTTAAAGCCTTCGGTTTTTCTAATTTAACCGATTTTTTTATGTTTTTTAAATTAATCAATCTTTCCATCATGTGGTAACACATGACAGCTGAAGGAAAACTGCTCCAAATACAACTGGAAGCATTGGTCTGATCTCACAGGAACAAATCAGTTTGACTTCTGTAGCACGTCCAAGTTTTCAGGCTGCAGACACACACACACACACACACACACACCGACCACTTGGTGTTAATAAGCAGTCAGACAGGCAGAGCCAATAATTAATTAGCCAATCATGTGGCAGCAACTCAAAACATTTAGTCATGTGAGGCAAGACGACTTGCTGAAAGAGATTAAAGGAACTTTAAACATATTTCTGCTGATCTGCTGGGATTTCCACACACAACCATTTACAGAGGAAGGTCTGAAAAAGAGAAAATATCCAGTGAGCAGCATACCACAGACACAAGTACTTTTTCTAATACCGAGTGCTGTGTTAGCACTAATAAATCCCATTACAGCCCACTGGTGAGGAGTGTGGACCAGAGTTGTGGGATCTATCCACTAGTTCTCATTTCGAGACCTAAAAAAGTGTATGGCTGGAATTTCTGCATCGGCCGGGACTTTGCTCCATCTCAACCTCAGATATGTTACTATTGTATTTGTGCTGTTCCACTCCTAACACATCCTTATAGTTGTATTCACCCTCACAGTCTTTGTCCTGTTTCTAGGAGCTGAGGCAGGAGAGGAGGCAGCTGCAGGTAATATTTATACTGGGCAAAAAGTGTGGGTGACTCCCCCTCCTCAAATGGCTGGACTTCGATCCCGGAGGGGATGTAAAGCCCGTCAAATTTTTAAAACCCACATTTTCTCAGTAGTTACTAAGATGAAGTCCAGACAGGGATAATGTTTTAGGCTGATGGCTTGGAGAAGAAGCTGGTCAGGAGTCTTCCAATTTTAAATCTGACTGTCTAGTATCTGGACAAGCTAGAAAATGCTGAAATGTTAATTTAAATAAATACAAATAAACTATAGAAAAAACAATCAATTGATGGTGATGCTGGAAGCTTGCATGTTTTTCTACTCATCATTAATTCTTTATAAAGGAACAAACAGTCATAAGGAAGAATTAACAATTGGTCAAACACATGTTCTCCACCATATTCCCAGTGGACAATAATGCCACAGGATTTTTTTTTCCCCATACATTTCGACATAGATTTTATTTCATCTTTGGCCAACAAAAAAATGTTGAATAGTTGTTTTTATGTAGGCAAACACAGATTCAATCTTTTTTTTTATAAAAATGATTGCAAAGTGAACCTGTTGGCCACGATGTGAGAGGTGAATAATCTCACAGTGGCCTTGAATTTGGCCACATTTGTATGTATTCATGGTCATGATACAACATGTCACACTTTTATACCACAGAGGTAAAAAAAAATCTCTGAGGAGTGTTTCAAACATCTCGTTGAATCCATTTTAACTAGAATTAATGTAGTTCTAAAGAAAAAAAGAGAGTCCAACCTGAACCTGGAGAGGTTTATTTGAACAATGAGGAGCCGCATCAAATCTAAAATATGTTACTTACTTTTCTTTACTTAAATCCTTATGATTATTTGTGATTCTTCATAAAAGGGATTTGAATCTACCTCAAGTTTTTGCTCAGATGAAGGCTCCGACTTTCATGTTTCTCCTTAAAATGCAAGTAGGATTTATGAAATATTTGTTTTTAGAAGTTGGTGCTTTTGGGGTTTCAAACAAAACTTCAAACATTACCCCAGAAATCAAGAGTGTGACAGCAAAGGTGAAGAGAGAGTTCTTGTTCTCTATGTTGGAATCGCATTAAAACTTTATGTATATAGAACAGAGGTGACCTCGCCTGAGGCTGAGCGATCCGCGCATGTCCCAAAAGTGATTGTTATCCAGGACTGAGAGGAACCTGTGCCTGAACTATTGTTTCACATGAATTTCCAAACCGTGGAGCAAACGTGGAACTTTCGAACAAAGAGTTTTCCCCTGGAGTTTAAAAACATCAACTCCTAATTAGCAGCTTGTAGCAGTGCATGGCTTGTGTACACTGCCACAGCTAATCTGACATTCAGCTTGGAGCTCGCCACGGATGGAAAAATGAGCAGACTGAAACTACAGCACTCAGACGTGGCATGCCATTAGAAACGTTTCCTTTTTTATGCTTTATCCCAAATACCTGCTGTTCTCGCTCAGCTGCCGCGTGCGAGCCTGTGTCGGGGTGTGTAAGCATAGCAGCGTGCTATAGCTTCAGTCAGTTTCTTGCTTTTTCATGCACACCGACCCCCGAGGATCGTCAGATGTTGAAAAGCAGGAAACAAAGACAAAGCATACAGCCTTAAGGCAAAGCGAGGCCTGTCTCAGAAATGAGGGATGGAAAAAACCCTTTAGTGTTTGCATGCATCTAGCTTCCCAGTTAACGGTGCCAACAGCTTTGGACTGGCGTGGATGGGTTTAGTCGTTCGGTTTGTCAGGATTACGACCGTATCATCACCTGCTACAGCTCTGAATGTAAAATCTACCTATACTATTTATACCTTCAGTGTTTAATGATTCATGATTTCCTGATAAGTCCTAATATTTCCCACCATATCAGTGGTTTGGTTTGATATCTGATATCAGTGGATTTTTGGTTTGAGGGCCATAATTCATATTAACTGATATGAGTTGCAGTCTCGACACCTGCTGTGCTGAAAAACACAAGAATATTCCTCTCCAGGTTTCCAAATATATTTTTCTTTCTAAGCCAGGGGGCTGCCGGGGTATGATAAGCAGGAATAAACCAGTGGAGTAATGATTTTCCTCAATCTCAGATGTTTCTTGTCTTTTATGGTTAACCCTTAAAAATGTCACTGCAGGCTGGGAATCTATCAGTTATTTCAATCCCAAGCATATAGATTTTCCTTTTGAGAGGAGCCTTTCGTCCTCATTGCACTCTGTAATGATCCGGGAGAGGAGGATTCCGATTGAAGCCAGCGAGTGGCACTTTTAGATAACGTTTGTGTAGACTGGATTTAACTGTTTTAACCCCATCTCTTGCTTTTAGCCAGTCCCCGCTCGGCTCCTGGTACTTGCTCGCCAGCACTGCAGAGATCATCACTTCAGCTAAAGTATGTAGTTAAAAAAAAAGGATGCAATCATCGCGTCCTGCAAGCTTGCTTGAGAAAAATTGGATATTCAAAAGAAAAACATGTGAGAAGTTTGTACATGCTGACACAGTGCAGTTTGCACATGTTGATTTTTTTCGTCCCGTTTATAGGAATATTTTTTATATTTGCACGATTCTTCCTCACATTTTCTCAGCATAGCATACAAACTGTCCCTCCTGGTGGTCCGTATCATGAGTGGATTACCGCTCAACCCCTCAGCTTTACAGACCAGCCAACAGTGGGATGCACCTTTTGAAATATTTTTGAACTGGTCCCAAACTCAGTCTCCTCATACTCTCTTTCTGAAGAAACCATCTGAAAATCCCAAAAAACAAGTCGGGAGGTTGTAAAAAAAAAAAATAATTTTAAAACAAAATGCACTGACTGCCAAATTTTCTAGACCAATTTTTAATCCCAGTAGAACATAAACAACATATCAGATGTTGCAACTGAGACATTTTTGCTATTTCATGAGACATATTAGCTCATTTGGAAGCAACACGTCTGTAAAAAGCTGGAACAGGAGCAACAACTGGCTGGAAAAGTAACAAGTGGAGGAGCGTTTGACAACTAATTGACTTTCCATGGGTGTGAAGTCCTGCAGATTTGGGCCGCATTGACACTGCAGCTTTTTGGTCTCCTTTGAACAGACCTTGGTCCACTTCCATAGATGGTTTGATTCGTTTGGTGCAGAGTGAACAACCAACCGCACTCTGAAGCTGGGGGCATACTTTTATCCAGTGTATTCCAGGGAATAGAAAACGGACACAACATCATCTGTTGCCACAAGTTTCCCTCAGTTAACCGAACATTAATGAAGACAACATGGATTTATCAAACAGTGTTGCTGACTTAGTGACTTTATTGCTATATTTAGCGAGTTTTCAGACCCCTCTAGAAACTTTTTTTTCGAAAAAGCAACTAGCGACAAATCTAGCGACTTTTTCAGGATCTTTCATGAAGTTGGTGGTTTGATTTCAGGCTTCCCATGACTACATGTTGCTTTCCCGTCTGCCTATGGGGTTATGAATGTGTATAGAAGCACTGAGTATGTTTCAACAGAAGTTCTGTGGGTGACTGGTTGAAATTTTACATGTAGAGTCAAAGCACTCTGAGCGGTCATGTGACGAGAAAAGTGCTTTACAAATACAGCCATTAACCTCTGCAAAAAATGAAATAAACAACTGGAACTGCAGATTTTAGGCCCCAGGATTGTAGATTATTTACTTTAAAAGCAAATGGAAATCTCGGTCTATGAAAAGCTTTAAAAGCCATCATCACCTTCTGCTTCTCTGAAAGTCAAACGGGACCATCTGTTTCTAGATTGCTTCAATATGTTGCCTCTTTTTGGAGGTGGGAGAGTTTTTTTGGGAATGGGCAACTGTTTTTGGTCTATTTTACTTCTCTAACATAAGTTTTGTTTATGTTTTATGGGGCATAAAAGAGAAAGGAATAGTGCAACTGGACATTGCTGATGCTACATTGTTGTAATGTTTCCTCAATAAACACAAAACATTTAAGGAGCTTGTAAGAGCCTCGTTTGGATCTTAAGATAATTTCCCTGCCATTGGTTCTGACAGATATCGGTACAAATAAGCATTCAGTGAGGAAAACCATGAACTTAGAGGACAGAAAACACTCAGGAGTGTTGGCGTTGCTGAGAAAGAGGTGGAACAGATACGCAGAGCTGTGGTTGAATTTAAAAAGAAATTGTCTGTCCTTAAACTGTGAGGGTCTGGCAATTAATCCTCCACATTTGATTAATAAGTCCTGTTCCATTATTCATACGGTGCATGCAAATTAAACCGCAGGACTGGACAGACATGGTGAATGATCCACGGTCGTGTGGCGCCTTTTAACCTTAACAAGTTCTACAAAATGTTTGTACAATGTTTCTCATTCATTCACAGCCTCCTGTGGTCATTTGAGAAACTGGTCGGGTATGTTGTTTTATTAGCTGAATGTAAAAACAAACAGTTGTGTCGGCCCCGAACGTCCACCCCGCTGGTGGAAGCACATAAAAGAGTAAAAAAATTATTAAGCTGTGGCATTTAACTCCATTTAACCAGACTTGGGCCTCAATAGATAGATAGATAGGTAGATAGAAACTTTATTTCAGACACAGTATATAGTCCATATTGACAGACAAACACAAAAACTATTAAAAAACTTTTCTATATAGGCTGTGTGTGTGGCTGTAATTCTGCCTTCTGGCCATCTAGAGTCTAATTGTGTGAATGTGTGTGTGTTTGGGTGTGGTATCCTCTAAACCAGGTGTTTCCAAAGTTGTCCTGCATGTTTGCCAGTTTCATCACGCTGAAGACAGAATAAAGTATCCGTCTTCTGCAGCGAGCATTAAGTGCCCTTTTCCCTGAATCCATACGCCTCTGCTGATGCTGCTTCCTGGACTTCTCAGTGTTTTCCACGAAGAACTTCCCTGCCCGCCTTCTCATTTCCCAACCACTCACGTGGAAACTTGGCCTTACGTGGACAGCACGATTTCTCCAGATTTCTGGCGACAGCTGGTTGTGTCTGCTAACGTTAAAACAAGGTGCTGACTACTGGTGACGCATGCGATTGTTGAGGGCGTGTCCTAATTTGTAGGGGTTCACTTTCAGCTCTCCCCAAGGGGTTTTGGGTACAAAAGAGATTCAGGATTGGGCCTTAATGCATCAATTTATGCATTAATATGTTAAAAAAGTGCTAATTTTAGATTTATCACAGCATTAATGGTTCAGTTTTGACAGGTTTAGTTTTATTTGTTAAATGTACTCAATATATTCTTTACAATTACCTGCCGACACCTTGAAATAATCTTGTGACCTCCATGCGGTTCCGGATCCCCAGTCAGAGAACCACTCTGGAGGACTCGTTCAGACCAAAAGCGGCGAGACGCTCTTGCCGCTCAAAATTCGACGCTGGACGCGCGTAAACCAGAAGCTTGACATTCTGGATCAAAAACAGTCTTGATACTCCAAACGCTCTCGAAACGCATCAGCAGGACCTGGATGTTGTCCTTTTTTTTGTCTCTCTAAAATACATGCTAGTCGATCTGATGATTGACGCTCTGCATCAAGCGGCGAAAGTTAATATTTTCCAATCAAGTGTTGGCTTGACCCACGTATTTACATAGATTTTACATGTAAGCCTGACGCTCCTGATGCTCTCTCAGCTATTTCTGCATCACTTATATTCCATCAAATGTCACGTTTCAAGAACATTTTACACAAATATTTAATGAAATCCTACCAGTGTGCTTCTTGCCGAGGGTGCTGTCCATGAATTGTTTTCAGGCGTCATAAAATGTATGAAAAGGAAATTTTCTCCAGTGTGGAAACTGATGAACTGTGTCTTCTTAGGTCATATTTAAAAGCTATGAACAAACGACCTTCTTGATTGTTTGTTTATTTTTTATCTCCCCTTCAGAACCTTTTTCTCATCCTGAGAGTCCTGGAAACTAAACCATGTGCTTCTTCTTCATGCAGGTAATTATGATCTATAACTGCAAAATTATGTGAACTGTAGCGGTCAACAGAGCAGCTGTTGATGATGATGGAGTACTGCAATTAATATATTTTAGTCCTAACCATGATAAAAAACCCAATCAAGTCATTTCATTGTCTCATTGACCTGATTAAAGATCAGATGTTGGGTCAGCTGTAAGCTCGGGACACATTTACATAGATTTTTCTACTATTGATACTGCAGGAAAGTTTCCTTTCTCATGCTGCTCAAATGTTAGAAAAGTGTCACGAAAAAAGAAACAGGATTTTATAAAAAAAAGACCTATAATCTTTTTTAACTTTAAAACTCCTGTGTGTGAAATATCCTTTGCAAAAAGGCTTGATTTTGGATTTTTTTTGTGTGTGATTACCAGGGTTAGAACAGATAATAGCAGGTCTTTCAGACCACTCAGACTTAGCCAGACCTCATCAACTTTGATTTTCAGTCAAGACTGGAGTCAGAAAGCAGCAGTGAATTTTAATAGCACCTCTTTGCTATGAGGGGCCGTGTGGGACATTATCCAGAATTACCCTCTCATTGCCGCATGTGAAGCTTAAGTCATTCACACACTATACTAAAACCTCTCATAAACCATAGTAAAATCATTCACACATTAATGTGAAACCTCT
>JBBBVT010000019.1:18178349-18188603 GCA_037177035.1 Craterocephalus eyresii | reverse complement strand
GATCTATTAGAAATTTAAAATTGCATTTTCATTATTTCATGTTGTCAATTTACTGGTCTTCGGATCAAATTGTGCAGTATGTGGCCCTTGAACAACATGAGTTTTACACCCCTGGTTCCTTACAACTTTTTTAGAATACCCTTTTCAGGTTTACTTCAATTTTTGAACAAAGAGATCGGACGTCTGACAGCATTATGCCTTTCTGGGCCTGATGGACCTTAAAATTGTCTAGAGAGCTCAAAAGAAGAGACATCTTCTTTAGCATGCACACAGAAAATAAGCCATGGTAAAAGAGGTTGTGCTCACCACTCAAGCAAAGATTCTGCATGTATATGTGATGTAGTGGGATGGCTCTGCATGTGCTGCAGCATCACAGAGAAAAAGAGGGATTTATGTCCAATTAGGAATCATAGTTTCATTAGAAAAAAACCACCATGACTCAAACACCTTCATGATCTTTTATGATTTCTTTTTTAGAGAGGAGCAAGTTTCCCGCTAAGTTGCATCAGCTGAAACTTTGGAAACTGTTTTGATGCTGAAATGTTTTCCCGTTTTTGCTCAGTAACAACGCTGGAACCCAGGGGGTCATCTTGGACTCGCATATGAATTTTAACAGCCACATTAAGTCAGTTATGAAGTCAGTCTTTTACCTTGAGAATAATTCAAGAATCAAAGGACTAATGCGTCAGAGTGATTTAGAAAAATGGGTTTGTGCATTTATCATTGGGAGGCTGGATTACTGTAACAGCCCATTTACAGGTCAGAAGGCTGCAGATCATGTTCCTCCTAGGACTAACATGGCTCCAGTTCTGAGATCTTACACCAGCTCCCTGCCCAGCAAAGAACTGATTTTAAAATTCTGCTGTTGCTTTATAAAGTGTTCAATGATTGAGGACCAAAATACATCTTTTATGAACCTCTTGAGCCGCTTAGATCAGTGGTTCCCAACCTATTTTCCCTGAGGAGTCCCTTCATGTAACTACCCCGAAGCTGTGGAGCCCATGCCCGTCCTCTGGAGAACCCATGCCTGGATTTATGCTTTTATTCGCTGCCTCTAACCATAAATGATGCATTCTGGCTTTCCCTGGCTAAAACCAGTGCTATTGTATTATCAACAAATTGGAATTAAGTGGTTCCAAGTGTTTTTGGGCTCCCAAAATACTGGTTCAATGTGATTGAAAAACACATCTCAAATTGTCTCTGTTGACATGTTTTGAATTTAATCACACCGGCCTCTTATCATTTCCTGTGCTCTTTGGGGGTCCCAAGCTGCGAAACACTGGCTTACATTTTCAGGTACAACTTTAATTTCTGTCCCAAATGCTGAGACTAAGTCAGGCACCAAAAGAACCGCATATCTGCTGAAATGTCTTCTAAATAACAAATTAAAACTTTTCTTTTAACCATTAAATTTCCAAAGTTTCTCACTGGACCAAACTATTTTTATGGTTGATATTTTAACTAAATTACAGGTCTCTGATGATGGCATACATGCAGGATGTGGTTTTGCTGATGAAGTCTTTGATTCAACAAGAGGCCATAACATGATAATAGACCCTTTTCACAATGACATTAAAAAGCTTGCACACAGGAAGTACAACATGCTAACAGTTTGGGCTCTAAAAATGTACTAAATTATGTCATTGCGAGTAAATTATGGATGCTACCCACTCAGGATACTTGGATTACATTGGACGAGCAGTATGGAGGAATATTTCTGTGGACTTTTATGGACCTTTTTTCTCGGACACCGTTTAACATCATTGTAGCTGATCTGACGCAAAACGAAAACCTCCCCACATCTCCGGCTACATGATGAATATCAAGAAAGTGTTCCAGAATGTTAATCAGCATGAGGGTGAGTAGAAATATAATTTATATAGTTTTATATTTTTTTTATAAATGTATTAACTTAATATATGAAATATATGAAATGTATCTATATTATAGATTTTTTCTGTTTTACTCATTTAGTTTTTTTACATATAGATATTTATTTCACATGAACACATCTATATATTTCCACATGCATTACAACTTCCAGATCACAATCGATCCATAGCATCACTAAACATTTCATTACAGGTATCAGGAACAGAATAATCCAGTATTTCACGTAATTATTAGACTTTTCAAAATCTACAAGTTATTTTAGATGTACATGCATGTACATTTCGACATTCGTGTAGTGATCTTGAGCTGATTCGCCTCATAATACCAACTGAAGTCACATCTGTTGAAAACACAGAACAAGTTATCCCCCTTCTATTTTCTCACATACTCCCTGGAGTGTCTGCAAGAGCACCAAGGAGCATCTACCCCCATTTGAAAAACAGTGGTCTAGTCTTTGTATGCAGAAGACTTACCTTGCTACATTTTCTCCAAAAGAACTTCCAAAAGTGTCCCAACGTCCATGCACCCGAAGATGATCCTCACCAATTACTTTCTATCTGTTTGATGCAACAAACCATATGATTGAATCTCCAAATTCTTTGCAAAACGCTATGCAGAAACTTTATGTATCCATAAACAGTTAAGCCTCTCCCATTTCTACTTCTAAATGACTCTGCATCACTCAGATGAGGCTTATTTATCTTAGCTGTCCAAAATGTTTTAACAAATTCTACACGGAATGAAAACACACACATCCATATATTTCGGCTTCTTTTATAGTAAAATACAAATGTTCTTTCACAGACTTCATAACAGCAATCATTTACAGGCCATTTTCAAAGGAATCGCAGCTACACTGTGGAAATGCACTAGAGGTTGCCTTTTATAGTTTGACAAAAAAAGATAAAACACTATGCAAGTGACAGATTTGCAACAAAACACAGTTTAAACAGCAAATCACAGCTGACATTCATGCAAAAGCTGTCAAATGTCTTTGGATGGCAAAGCCAACAAACGGTAAATAAGGCATACCAGTCTGATCAGCGGCAATGAAGAAGTGTAAAAAATGCTGAATAGCTATTATTTTAAAGTCATCGGTGTCCATGCTCTACTCCAGTATACAGAGTCACAATTCAAAAGAGCTCAAGTTGTGGCAAGTAAAGATACTGTAGTTCATGTTCAACAAGAGAAAAACATTGAATCAGCTGGTCCCTATATCACAAAGGATGGTGCTTTTAACTGTAGTTGGAAAAGTGTCTTGTTTAAGAGTCATCATCAGTTTTTATCACATGAAACAAGGTGACGTTAAAGATCACCTGGTGTCCGTTGTTCCAGGCATACAGCGCTCTTTCTCGGGCGTTATAGTCAAGCATGGAGATGTGAAAGTACTGGTTGTGGAAGGGTATGTCTATGTATTCATACGTTGACGTCTTGGTGGAGTAAGCGTAGTAAACCTTTGCCCCAGACATGTGCGAGTTGGTGATATAGAGAGTCCCACAGATCATAAAAGATTCGCCTGCGTTCCTTTTCGAGTACTCTGTGTTCCAGGTCTTCAGAACCTGCAGCGTGTCGGGGTCTAACTGCGAGATGACCACATTTCCGGCGTTCTGATTGGTCGCGTACACTACCCACATTCCCAGTTCGTCAGCCATGACGTCAATGTCGGAGTTTCCTCCCCAGGTGTACGGATACATGTTGTGGAAACCGGCGAACTCCAAAGCCCGCTGGGCTAGCACGCTGCCCATCTCGAAGCTGTACTTAACGATTATATTACTCTGGTACTTGTTGTAGTAAAGCGACCCGTTGTAGACAATGTGATTGGTTCCCTCCCATTTAAACGGGAGGCTGTAGGTTCGAGAAACCACTCCTGCTACGAAGTCCTCCATGGTCTTGTACTCACGGACAATCTTGTTGTTGATGTAGCTGTCCATATACCAAACCTACACAGGAGATGATAGTTAGAATCAAATCCAAATAAACATTTCTCCAGTTGGTAAGGCTTAATTGTTTAACCTCTTCTGAAATGATCACATTAAAACAGCCTCATTTGCTGCATTCCCATTACCTCCAAAATTGCACAAAACCTAAATATCGCAATAAAAACAGTTGAAACACCTTAATTAAAAAATTTTCTCAAATATTGCTGAAATGTTTTTACGCTCTCATGAGGTCTTTTTTTCCAGACGTGTTGAAGAGGTATAAAGGAAAAGTGTAATTGAAAGATCTTACATTAGACGTGAGAAGAGAAGAAGAGGAGAAGATGGATATAGTGAAAGACAGTTTTGTCCATCTCCTGCGTCAGTTATGTGCATATTTTAATGCGCTTTCAGGGTCCTTGCACATCTGTCACTGGACACAGAAGACAGAGTGATACCAACAGAAACATTGTGTGTGACAGTGTTGAGTAGAAATAAGCCAGAGAAGAAGAAGAAGAGTAACAGGAAGGGAAAAAATGCAAAAGAAGAATGAAGACCAGGGAATTGCGCAAGCTTTTGATATTAGACTAAGCAAGTGATTAGGGCACTATGCGTAGTTAGAAACAACTTTTCAGCCAACCAGTGTCTGAATCTGAAGCTATTGCCAGAGTTAACTATGAACTCAGCACTGCCCACTAGTGGAGGTCAACCATAGACACATAAAACTTGTATGGAAGTACGAGGATGGCCACACATGAAAAATGTTTAAAATGGACGTCCCTATTTATGTCTGTAGGGGAGCATAAATAGGCCTTAAACGTTACCATGCATTAACTTGAAGCAAGTTCTAGGTTTGTTTTGGGTAATAGGCTAACCACTTGCTTCCTGCTAGGAACTGCCTCCCGAGGGCATGAAATGTCTGGTGCCAAAAGAGGCTCACACAGCTCATTAAACATATCCTGGGTCATTCCTAAATTCTGAAACCATAATTCGTCCCTTGTTCGTAACAGTAGTAGCTGCTCCAAAACACTTAAAGATTCGTATCGCCATCCTCCTCAAAGTGGAGTCTCAAAGATTTTACGAGTATTATGGCTTTTACACTAAATACCATTCAATGGAAGCAATGGATAATTTCAGTTGTACTTTGTCGAAACGGTAGAAATATCGCTTTTATTTTGTGAAAAACAAATGGAAACGCAGCAAATGAGAGATTGTGCTTTTCTTCAGCTGCAGCTACTCTGAGAAAACCATCACAGGTACCGTAAACAATGTGCAACCCTTTGAAAGCACCCCTCCCCCCACTTTCATAACTCACCCTGTTGTTTCTGGTTGTTGCTAGAGGATCAGTCATCCATGCCCCAAAGCGAGTTCCAGATGTCTTTATTGTAACAGGTCCAGTGATTTTCATTAATTTCCCACATGCTGTTAATAAAGAAATGCAGCGATAAGATGTGCTGGGCTGGGCTTTTCTCTCTCTAACCACATTTCTCAAGCCAATTTCATGCCTGTGCCACCAGACAGTGTGCCCTCTGTGCATACTAAAATGGCACCAGCAGCAAGCTGCTTTATTTAACTTGAAGCATGATGCTGCAACTCAGCCTTTGCATTTCCTAGTCATGTCTTCCTTTTCGTTAGAACACTAAAAATAGAGACAGACCTCATGATCCTTCAACAGGTGCTTCTTTAAATACTGTTTCTAGTATAAGTTAAAAAAAGAAAAAAGATTAACAAGTGTCAATCAATTAAAGTGTACAGTAGTTTCTTGCTTTGCTTGGTTCGTTTTTCCACCGAAGTGAGTCCAGTGCTGGTTCTGAGCCGGAGCTGAAGTTAGAGCCAGTTACTGTATCTGTTTTCACCTCCAACGCTAATGTTGCACAGAAAAGGCTGTTCAGCTGGAACTAACGCTGTGCTGGGTCCAACGAAAGAATGGCGTACATTAGTGGGAGCGGGTCATTTCATGCTACAGAGCCAGGTTTGGTAGTAATATCATTAACAATGTCTGCCATTTAATGAAGTCAGCTTAGATTTGCTCAGATCAGTGCATATCTGTAGCATACTGTAATTCATTACTAGTGTTCACAGATGTCATTGAAAGTGCTTACAAACAATCTGTTGTTTAAAACCTAGACAGCTGATGTGAAAACATCTGTTTACTTGGAAAATTAGACAAACTCTGCAATCTGTTGGGCTTTTTTTGTCTGTGCAGTGTTCTCAGTTGAAATATTCTGAATTTACAAGGGGGTGGGTTGAACATATGTTGCTTGTAGTCATTCATGTAACTTTTGTCGCAGTACAAAGTGGTGGCTGAAATTATTTTCAGTGTAGATCAGAGTTCATACACTAAAGATAAATCCTTACATGTTATCTAAAAAAGTTAGAAGCATTGAACTGGACCAGGCAGATGAAAACATGGAAATTCTTGGAAGTATTCTTGATGTGTGCGGTGAAAGCAGGGGTTATTACTGTAAACCCTTATTTTGAGTTTATTTAGTTTCTGCTTCTGGAAGTAGTCCTGGTCTAGCTCAGGGAACACCAACTCCAGACCTCTTGGGTCAGTGTCCTGCAGGTTTTAGTTATTTCCCTACTGCAACACATCTGACTGAATTACATGGGTCATCGAAAGATTGGTCCCAGAACTTGACAAGAAGCCGGAGAACCATTTCAATTAGGTGATCCCTGGTCTAGATTTTACATTGGAGCCTAGTCTTTGTCATCTACATACTTGGATAACCTCGTAGACTAAACAAAAACAAAGTTAAAATTAGCTGAACTAGTCTTCTTATGTAGTTTGGCTATTCGAAGGAGGGCCCAGGCAGGGATTGATCCCACAACCTCCTGGGTGAAAGTCACGTCAAAGGGATATCCCTGTGGCAAAGAAGCTAGGATACCTGATCAATCGTCAGGTATAGTGAGAGGACTTCAACTGACACATTAGTTATTACAATCCCTGATGAGTAAGACAAACAAGCAGCTCTGGCTTTTATTGCCTCATGAGCTTTGATTTAGCCACTAGAAGCCAACCGAGAAGGACCCTAACCATCAGAAGGAAAGTCGTTTGGAAGCTTTTAAGCAAGTGATCACTGAAAAATCTGGCATAATTTGACTCAGCTCCTTTTTATCCCAACAATCAATTCAGATTCACAATTTTTTCAACGTCTCTTTGTGAACTCATAAAGAAGAGACCAAGTCAAAGATTTCACAAAGAACCCTGAAATAAAACTTCTTACAAACTTTACAAGAAGTGAGAACTTTGTTCTCGTTCTAGAGGCTGTGTGAACAAGAAAGAAGTCAGTTTTGGTCTGGTTATTTTAGATTTTACATGAAACTGTGCGCGGCAGGGTAGGTTTGTGCACGAGGTGCTGTCCATGTGTCCAAATACCACATGCGATGTTTACATTTTCATACTTTCTCAGCACCTCGATCAGCTGTGAATTACACAGCTAGGTACATAAACATTAGGTTAAGGTATTCCATGAGGAATACCACGGTCTACAATAAGTTGGTCTTAATGTTGCACAGAACTGATGAATTAAATGTGAACACCTGAAAGTTACATGATGATGTGTGGCTCTCTGACTTTGGGAAACCAAACCAGTTCTTACAAAGAACCAAGACTAGAGCCGCTTCAGTCAAAACAGGGGGATTGAGGAAAAAATTGGCTTTTTGTATGCTCATAGGAGACACTTATGGAGGGCGTTGCTGATTGTTGCCATCTTTAAGAGATTTTAGAACTCTTAGGCTTTAAACAGATCAAACAGCCTATCACAGCATGAATAGATGAGCGTTTTGTGGTTGAGGAAGCAGTTACTGTTCCAGAATACAACTGTTACACAGACAAGAAACTTAGCAAAGTAACCTCCAATCATCCTTGAAACTACAAAATGCACAGCGTGTCATGCTTGTCAAACAGTTATTTATGAACTCCCTGTGGTTATTTTCTTACGTGGCACTCGCCGGCGCAAAATGAGGAAAAATAGACAAAATACTTGTGACCATTTCTTGCTTCTTGCAAATATTTCTTGTGCTAACACTATTTATGAACGAGCACAATGCCGGTGCTATTTTTCAAAAAGACTTCAGAAACACCATGCACACACAGCAGCTGCAATATATCAAACTTTTAAGATATTATAATCACTTCTGACTGAAACGTACTGAGGAACATACATAAACAGGACTCACTCAGTTTGCCCATGCAGCTCCGGAGACGGCTGTCCAAGCGCAGGACTCGCTGATAAAGCACATCGTAGTCATAGGCCCCGAGTTCCTCCTGAATGTCTGTCAGTACCAAAGACAAGTTCCTGATCTCCTCCTTGAACTGGAAGATGACAGCAGCATCCATCTTGTACTGCTCCATCACTGGGATCACTCTCCGTGCTTCTTCCATCTTGTCCTTAAGCTCCTGCAGGGGTGACAGGCGGGAAATAGGAAATGGAAAGGGAGAAGTAATGGAATTTATTGCAATTTATTTAAAAGAAATAATGAAAAATATTGTACAAATTCTCAAAATTCACCCTTACTTTGGGGTTTTCACAGTACTAAATGAGCACAAGCATCTTCAACTGTACTGAATGGTAATATTCAGTACAGTATCCACATAAGTATCCACATAAAACTGTATTTTTAAAGCCCATTTAAAATAGCCATAGGTGCCAACCCATGGACTCAAGCTACAGAAGCTTCTTCTTAACTCAGACACTTATAACCTCCCAGACTGTTGAAAAAACTGTCATTGTGGAAAATGGCACTCATGAAATCAGTGTTGCATAAATACAATTAAGGAAAATTAATAAGAGCTGCAAAGAAAAGATTCAACACACATTTAATTAAATCAGGTTTATGATTAAAAGGGGGCTTTACAATACCTGGAAATTTTTGGCCATGATGGATTTCCTGTCATCTTCAATCTGCCTGAACTTGGTCCTCAGGTTTTTCAGCTGGTTCTCCATCTTCATCACGTACTGAAAATCCCTCTGAGTTCGCAGGTTCAGCACCTCAACGGACTGAGACATGTTCTGCACCTGCAATGAAGCAAGATTAATTGGGCAGGGAAAAAGGGCAGAAGTGAAAGAGTACAGTTTTAATCATTCAAGAAATCAATACAAGCACTAAACAGCAAAAGTAGTAAGTTTTTGAGTTGGGCCTATCCTGATGTAGCATACTCGCTAATCTAAGGGGATGAAGTATTTCTGTTTAACACCATCTGACTATGGAAACGGAATCAGAATTCACCACCACACAGACACAGGAAGTTATGCAATCTTGTTCTGAGTTGGTAGGCGGAGGAGCATTAGCACTGAGTCAGCCATGCAGCGTTATTACTCATTAGATAATCCTACTAGCTAAATAGCAGCAGGCGGAAGTTTCCGAAGGTGGTATGAATGCCACCACATTTACAACCAGCAACTTTACCAAGCTGTTGGGTTGCCATCCCGTCAGGGCACAAGGAGTCTCTGGCGCTTGGAGGTGTGGCTTCAGAGGAAATCTGAAGAAAGATTTTTGGACTTTTAAACAGTGTATTTCCAAAAAGTTGCTTGCTAGAATGGTTTTTCCAGGCTCTCCTACCCAACCTCTAAATGAAACAACACAGCTCTCGGCTGATACCTGGACCCCAGGTATAGAAACATTAGCCCTTATCCTCTGTTAGAAATCCAAAAGTCATTATAGAAGGACAAAATCTATTTAGTCGAAGAAAGAAATAAATCCCTCATATTCAAAACACAAGTTTGAAAACTCAAGCATTTTTATCCCACTCTTCTAAACTTTCCATCCTTCAAAGTCTCCTTGTCTTTGAGAATACTGTTCAATGCTAACTGGAGACAGAGTCTTCTTGGCAAACTGATTGATTGTGACACAGTAAACGGCCACACATTGCCGCATGCATGCCGAGAGCTTTATTTGTTGTTTTCCCCCCGTGGTCTGCAGCTGGGGAAGAGTGCAGCGATTTCAGGCAACACTGCGGATTTCTACATGGCATGTTCTACTTACAGATAGTAAAGCGTGATGGTTTGGCTTCTTCAGGTTATTACAGATACACTGAAAAATTCTTTGTGGGAGAGTTGGCCACAGAAAAGCTGGGAAGATGTGGGGCAGTGATGGGACTAACCCTGGGACACTTGGTTACACCAGAACAGTGGAAAGGTTGCGTTCACATTGCACACCACAGCACAATGCTCAAGGAATATTAAAGTCAGAAACATCAGACCCAAGCAGGACGAGGTCAGAGTAAAAGTACACACTGCTTAGTTTACCTCTTCTGTCTTTTGTTACCTTCAGGTGTGAACTGAAAGACCAAACTCTAGGACTGTCATGGTCCTGCCTTTGTTTTCCCTCTTGTGTGTTTTTGTCTCCCCCTGTCTGTCACTGGTAGGTTACTCCCGGCCATCTCTCCACACACCTGCAATCATCACACACCTGAGCCTCATCAGCAATCCAGCCACTCACT
>JBBBVT010000019.1:18153602-18165065 GCA_037177035.1 Craterocephalus eyresii | reverse complement strand
GTCTCATGTTTGTTTGCACTGTAACACCTGTAACACAATTAAACTTCAAATTGGTGCAAAGCCATACAATAATCAAAGTGATATGTGGATGGCAAAAAGCTAAATCTCACATCAAAACAATGCTGCCGTCCGTCGGATACGCACTAAAGCAGATGCTATCTCTCCAGCCATCTATCAACCCATCCAAACAGAGAGCCACCTGAGTATTGGAGGCAAGTGAAGTGGAATGCGCATGCCAGGCCTATAACTGATGATGTTTCTTTAAAAACGCGTTGACATTTTAGCTGGAACAGCAGGGGAAGATGAACTCACGCATGCAGCCATGATGCAGATGTCTGAGACAGCTGCAACAACTGGAAACAGCCACGAGTACGAGAGCAACAGCAGCAAAGTTCCAGGAACAGATGACTAAAAATGCTGAATACCACAGAAGGAAGGAAAAAACAGGAGCCATCTTCACTGTCAGATATGAGTGTGTGGTGAAAGGCATGCGGGGAGATTAATTTCCTAGAGGCGTGCCACCTTCTTGCCTTTCCTGACCCCCGCGAAGAGAAGATTGAATAGATAATTCTACAGGAGCTCGGCACATGCCGTCCCAGACAGAGTATGAATGAGCTGCAACATTATCTCCTTCACACCCTTCTGCTTCTTCTCCGGGGTGTGCTTCACCGAGTCCTCGGCCTGAACAAGACGACACGTCAGTCACGAGGACCACGGAGGATGATAATGAAACAGTCATCTACCGTTATCGGTGGAGGGAAATCAGCGGACAGCTCCAGGACAGGCTGAGTGGCACATGCATGCAAACGCAGAATACCAAGCAGCTGTGACGGTGCACGCAGCGCGGCCGTTAGGTTGTTTACCGAGATAAAGCCCAGCCGTGGTGGACATCTTTGTGCTTTTATCAGGTGAATAAATAAACTTCACGATGCTGTAATTTCTCAAATTTGAAGCACATGCACTCAAGCACATCGTCTGAAAGCGGAATAGCATCTTGTAATGAGAGGGATTTTCATGAAGCAGTCTGCAGCCATTAAGAGCCCTCCTTTAGCTGATGCCCAAATCAAATCCGTGTCATTAGCATGCATACGTCTCGGCAGCTTCTTCAGATAACTGAGAAAAGTGAGAGCGTGCTCATTAGTACTGAACATAAAAGAAAGAGGAAAGAAAGGTTGGGAAAAGGACATATCTGTGTCACAAGCTCTGCAGATCCACATCTGACTAAATGTTGCAACAAAGGTCATTCACCTTCTTATTTTATGCTCTTTGCTGTCCTTTAAAATTCCTCCCTCTTATTATTCTCTGCAGCAGTGTCGGTACTGATGTTAAAACTGCAGCAAAGTCTCTTTAACGGCCTCCTCCATACTAATGTAAATGTGAGAGTGCCTTAAATGCTGCTTTTAACAGTTCAATACCATCACATTAATGTGATCAGAACATTTTAGAAGCCTCTTTGAAGTTACACAGCAATCTATTTGATTTAATTCCTCGCCTTTTATTCATTACATTTTACGTTAATTGATTTTCTGACTTTGAGAAAGTCCTCATCAACTTCCTGAGAGTGTCTCAGCTTGTTGCTTTATATCATGTCTCAAACTGGAGGCCTGGGAAAGAATTATCTTTGGCCTGCATGGCCCACCAACATGCAACATGCACCACCATAATGCTACAAGTGTGTCATCTTTCAACAACCCCTCTACCTCCAAAAAAGGGTTACACATAGATTGGACTTTAAAAATGGGTTTAGAAGAGAGGTTGATGTGTTAGACATTGTGGCTGTAACGGTAGAATCCGAAGCACCACGGCGGATAACGGAGGACACGTTACAACAGCAAACAACTGGAAGTAGAAGAGTTAGAAAGATGTTACTGCCGGCTGCTGAGGCCGGTTTTGGTGCAGCAGAAGTTGCTGATTCAGCTCACCTCTTTTTGGAGGTAGAATTAGTAAAATAAAAATCCATGTATATGTACAGATTAACATTAAAAAGGACATATACACATGAGTTATTTATATCTATCTGTCTGTCTGTCTGTCTATATATATATATTTGTGTGTGTATATGTTCTTTTTAATGTAAAATTTAATTTGTGTTTAGTGGTTTTCATTTAATTTTGTATGTTTATAGTATAATAATAAAGTTAAAAAAAAGAATTACTAAAAAACTTCATGCTAAAAGTTCACCACACCTGTGACATCAATTATGTGGATTTCTGGAGCTGTCGCTGCACAGCATCATCCCGAAACCAATATAGAGACTTTTCATCAGGGACACTGCATGACGCAACGGGGTTTCGCTTTTTATCACATGCTAGCGAGTGGATATAAACAAGTCAGACATTTTGAACGTGCACCCTGGTGGAAATTGGCAATTTTGGGGGATATCATCAGATGAAAAGAGGGAAAAAAGGCAGCAGGGATAAGACAGGAAGCTCACAGTACAGGTAGGATGCAAGATGTATGCCGAGTCAGCCGTTCACTAAGAAAAAGGCAACAGTTGCGTACTGTCTTTAAGACTCCCTGTGCTCGATCAGTATGATTTGAACAAATGGAAAAGTCAAAAACAATGTAATCATAAGAACATAAAATGAACTATGCTGACTACCATTTCATGTCACACAGACAAAAACAATTACTTCAGTCCATTAATCACAGGCGAGCACATTCTGACCATCACAGCTTCCTCTAAACTTCCTCAGAAACATGACGTGTTCTCTATAAAAACTCAACATGAGTGTGTGAGTGCTCTGCAGGGAGATTGTACCCTGCAAAGTACAGATGATAGACTCATCCTCACTGTCTGTTGCTGTAAGCAGTGTGTACCAACAGCAGCCCGACACCGATAAGCACTGCTCTTCATGCAGCTGTCTGGAATGACCTGAAATCTTGCAACACAAAGTCTCTCCTTAAAGCAGAGAATTCTGAATTGTTCTTCCAGCTATCTCCTCTCAGTCACTGGTTTTGGAAAGTATCTTGCTCGTTTTCACAGTAATACAATGAATACTGGGCCTATTTTTAGCTCTGACAAGCTTGGCAGCCAGCAATTACTTTTCTGTCTTTATTCCCCGTCTCTTCTCCCACTCAGCATGTCAGAAGTTTCCTTATTTCTCTGCCCTCTTTAGCAATATTCATCCAAGTAATAAATGCAGTCTTTTTGTAGCATTGTAGGCAAAGATAACTGAATTGGAAGCGTGGCTCCATAACACGGCATCAAGCAGGAGCTCATAGTTCACAAGGAACCAGTTCACATTTTAAATTGGGGTTGTGCGCTTAGTAACACACTTAACTACATGCTAAAAGAGTCAAAACAACAAGCTTGTTTAATCAAAAGCATTCGATATCACCACTCCAGCACAGAGATATTTCTCAGTCTTCCTCTCAAAATCCTTATTTTCCTGTGGACCCGTCTTGTAACCCCTGATTCCAGAAACCCAGACCACATTAAGGACCCAGACCGATCTCGAACCCACCCAAGACTCTGATCTCTGCTCCATCAACTTTTCAATAAGTATCATGGTGATTTTTGCTTTATCATGCACCCCAACATCTCATTGAATACCTCCTACCTACACCTTGTGGTAGAGAATGATCCCTTGTGGCAAAAGTTGTGAGCCGGCACAAAACAGACAAGATCGGAATAAACTGCATGGGATGAAACCCGCAAAGAGCCTTTAATGAATCACAGATTTCATTTAAAATGCTGTCAAAAATAATTGTGATCACAGTATATTGGCAACAAATCTTTGTCGCTTGCTTCAAACCCTGAGCTGATTTTTATCACACAGAAGATTCATAGCCTACTCAGTTGAACCCGACTCAGAACGGTATTTTTTCAATGCCACGCAAGGCATAGCAGTGCTCTAATTAAGTTCATCAAGCATTAATTTTCAAACACAATGCATTTCTTTCCTAACCAATTTTAGATGTAAAAGGATGATACAAAGTAATTATTTTGTGTTTTGATTTCTTTTGCAGTCTAGCAAAAAGGGGAAAGTTTGCAAACCTTCATGAAATGAGCTGTTAACCATACAAATTTCCTTTACAAAATATGGAGCTTTTGGTTGTGCTGCAGACCAAAGGCCATTTGGGTTTAATGCCTCATTTAGGTTCCCTTTATGTATAAAATGCCACAGTCAAACATCACCGTCCACATACTCCCCATGCTACCTTTATGTTGGCATGGTTGTTTGCCGATAAATCCACCGAAGGGCTGTGCTGAGTTCAGAGTTCACTTTCAATTTCCTACATCAGATAAAAGCAACACTGTGACTGTGGATGAGATCATGATAATATTTATTCCAAGAGAAAGAACGCAGTTGTTGGCAGTGGTCAGCACAGCCATTTAATACGATTCAGTGGTTACACGTGAGCTAAACAATGCCCCAGTGCTAATACTCTGGTAAACCATACCCACAAAAACGAAACCATTCTCTTGGCATATATCGGTCTCTGTTTACAGATACTAAATATTTTCATTCTTTGTGAAAAAGATATGAAAAGACACCAGTTCCTTTAACAAAGTCCAGATTTCTGGACCCCAAATGCTTTCCTCTCATGTCCGGCCTTTCTGCCCTTATCAAGAAGTATGAGATACAGAGATCTATTTGGCTGTAATTACAGTAATCATAAGGGAAACAGAGAAAAAGAGAGAGAGAGAGAGAGAGAGAGAGAGAGCTGTTACTATGCCCCTGGTAGTTTCACCATCATGTCTCAACTCTTAATTATACTTGGACTTTTTATTAACTGAGCTGTAGTTACCCAAGGGAGTACATGCGAGGGAATGTTGCTTTAGACGAATAAGTCATTAACATTATATATATATATAAATATATATATATTTAAAAGTTATGCATATTGACTGTATTGATGTATACCTTTTGGGGTGAAAACTTACATTTTGCTGAATGTTTTTTTATTACTGTAATTGTTTGTTTGTTGTTTATGGACACATTGTTAGAAGGCTGCATGTTCGATTTCGCCCCCAGTTACAGTGTGCAAATGTCTGTGTATGCAGAAAGCATCTAATTTTTTAATTTGCTGTTTGTACTTGAGAGTTTCTTTGAGTGAAATATAGTTCAATGTTAATAAAGGCATAAAAAGGATCAAACATAAGAAATGACATCAGTTCCAGGCAGGTGACCTCCTTAACTTCAAAAAGCCCCTCTGTTTCACATAAATAACAAGCCATAGGAGTCCCGTACTGATGACAAGATGCAGCATTTTCTCTGCATGATTTCCCTAACCTTTTCAGCCTTGATCACACTTGATTTCATACTTTTCATGTACGATCAAAGTTTGACTGTGACCTGAAACCTTGCTGCAGGACCAGAGGCGGAAAACTGCATCTTTTTGAATTGACAGCACTGGTACCGCTGGTGCAAATGGACTCTGTGTTCAAGTGTAAGTTCACGTTGATTTGTATAAGCCTGACCATGTGTAAGCCACCTACTCACACGGCTAACAAAGAGGGCAAGTGCCCACGCAAAGCTTCATCCCACTGCTGCTGTTACTAAATCCCCAAGAGAAACTGTCCACATTGTAGTTGTGTTTAGTGCAGCCAGGCACATCACTTGTACTTAATCACCAGGGTAAAAAAAAAAAGAAGTAAATCCAATTTAAATTCTTAGCTTGAAAAAAGAACAAGCAAGTGTTTAATCCTCTTTGAAACAATGCCTATGTAGAAAAGGGAGAAACCTAAACACAGCATTTACAGCTAAAGAAAATAAAAATGTGTAAAAAGAACCAAATTTCTGAGTTTTTTACTTGCCAGGACACAAGAACAAGTTATTTGCTCCTCATGGAGTCTTAAAGGTCTAGAACTTCAGATTAAGGTCAACACAAAACAAATCATCCTGTCCTCACTGATTTAACTAAACTGGGTCAATCACTGTGTGGAAATCTACAAACTATGTCTTTTTTAGGGATGGGCATTCGATTAAATTGTCTTAATCGATTATCAGGAGATTTAAGAGTCGATTATCGATTGACCAATTAATATATCTATATTAAAATTCAATATTTATAGACTATATTTAAATGAAGTGAAAGTAGACAAAACTTGGTGTTTCCTCACTTAATTTTTTTTAACAAGATGAACAACTTTTGTGGCAGTTAAATGGGAATCGTTTACTTGTTACACTGGAAAATCGATCAAAATCTTAATGATCGATTAATCGATCGTCGATTGATTATGCCCATCCCTAGTGTTTTTCTTTAGTTTTTGTTCCATAAATGATTATTTTACAAGTATTGCTAATCTGAAGCTCTGTTTAACTCATTTTCGGTTTGGTGAGTGCCATATGTTCTAAACTAAAGATCAGGGAAAGGATACTTTCTTTCTCGCATGACTCTGTCTTGTTCTCACCATCTGTCAAAGTTCGGACAAACTTTAATGGGAAAGTGTGTCCACACTTTGTTTTTCAAAAGAAAAGAGTGTGTGGTGTTTTGGAAACAGTCCATCAAAAGGTCTTCAGGAGAAAAAGTCTGTCAACGGAGGGGATTGAAACAGATTTCCAAATAATTTGAAATAAATCCACAGCAGGGAAAAAAGAACACATCATCTCTAAGTTGCTCAGACTTCAAATGAATGCCAATCCATCCAGAGCCAAGCAGAAAAAAGGTTTCGTCTCCACAACTCAGAACTTTGTGTCAGAATCTGAAAGGAGGTAATGCATCTTTTTGAGTCTGATCTAAGGTGCAGTCATTTAGAAGGGCTTGCTACTCATGCATGGACCATTAAGTACCCCGCTAAATCTCTGCTAGACCTGTGGCTGGAAACAGAATGGCCTTTTATAATAATGCTTTGTTCGGAGGGTGATGACTCCTGTCAGGAATGATCTCCTCTACCTTTCTGTCTTGCTTTGGACTGAAGTCTCTCACTGAACATGCTTTGTTTCCTCACTGTGTTGTGTAGAAGAAGTGAAGAGTTTTCCATTATTCTCAGCATCTCCAGAGTTCTCCCCAGCACAGAACCAACCTTCTGGATCAGTTGGTTCAGCTTCTCATGCTGCTGCCCTCACAAACCGCTGCAAAGCAGATTGCATGGCGTACCAGGGAAAGATCCTCATGTCCAAAATGGAAAAGAGAAGAAAACTGAAGCTTGCTCATGAACATCCCAACAATGGTCAGGTATGAAACGTCAGCGTTAGCCTGTAGACGTTACAGCGTATGAAACCATAAAACTAAAGCAGCCAGTTACTAATTGTTATGTTACTACTTTGATATTTACATGAATGATAGGAAATTATTTATTACATGAAAAACTGCATTACTGGTGCAGAAGTCACGTTAGCTTTGCTCTGTAGCCAATTAGCTTTAACTAGCCGCATTTATAAACAGATGTATCCTGTAACATTCTGCAGCTCATCAGGACTTACTGCTGTTATTTTGAATAAGTTAGATCCACAAGGAAGGGGACAAAGTTTTCTTTTTTTTTCAAAGAAAATTCTAAAATTTGCTTTTGTTTGTCTAGGAATGCATTACTGGAAACACATCCCCCCCTTGTTGTGTTGAAGTGCAACAAAACATCTGTCAAAGAAACTCAAACGTCTAAACATAAAACACGTAAAAAAAATCAATTATTTCCATACAGTAGGATCAACTCCTTTTTCACAAGAATCAAAGTCTATGGTTTTCTGTTAAAGCCTGACAGAAGTTTGCTGTCTGAATGGGAATAACAGGGAATAAAACGTTTCAAAAGACAATGCGAACAAATGAGCAGTCTTTTCCTCACATAGAGATCTTTTAGTCATGGTGACTCCAGCTCAATTAATCTTAAAAAACAAACATTTAGATGGATGAGTGAGCTTATTTAGCAATAAGCTCCAGCAGAAAACACATCTTCTGCACGCGCAAAGCACTAAAAGATGAAAACTGCAAGACTGAGTCACAATAAAATCTGAAAATGGATTTTTATATCAAATTCATGCCTTTTTTCCCCTCTTGCTGAAGGAATCTGCAGAATTTTAAACAGGCAGTTTAGTTTTGGCACTGGTCTGACGTCAGTCTCCTGAAGTCTATTAAGACTGTCCTTCTCCTTCAATCAATATGACTTCCAGGTGCAGAATATTATGTGTAATAATAAAACACAAATTCCAGTCATAACTTTGATCATGATGAGGGGAACAGCCGCTGTGTAATTACCCGGCTGGCACAAACCATAAGGGGAAAACTACACAATGCAAATAATTCATTTTCTCACAAAGGCTCTTTGGGGATCCGTTATGCACACTGCAGAGGTAATAGCTGCCAAACCAAATCATGCCACACAGCCACAAAGGAAAATCCATATAATTAGCCCAAGATTTAGCCTCTTAATCCGGGAAGCTGGTGGCAAGAGGTTATCTCTAAGTTGTGTACCTGAACCTGTGGGTGGGCTGTGGGGGCCGCACCAACGCGTAAATTCAAATGCCAAGAGGTAATAACTGCCCCTTCCTGAACAAAGCCTGATGTACTGGGCCTGACAGTCTGAGTGACAGCTTAATCATTTCCAGCTTAGTATAATACCATAAAAGGTTTTGCCTTCTGAGATCATTTTAAAACACAGAGGTTGAGAGGCCTGCATGCAGCTCCATAAAGAAAATATCTCACGTTCCATAACGGCAGCAGTGCATGTTGATCACAAGCAGATGAAAGCTGGAAAACTCAACTTTTATCTGGGAATAAATGCACAGATGAGGGTGCATAAGGACGAGTTTATTCAGAAAACGCTTTTTCAGGGTTTTGGTGAACTTATAAATCCTTCAAACATAATAATAAACATAATAAACATAATGTCTTCAAGCATTGAATGGTATCTCTGTTCAGACAAACAGGTAGCGGGCATTTTGGGGTCATTTGGAACAAAAAAAGTAATGAGTATGTTTCCAGCTGTTTTATTTGATAAACCTGTTTACACAAATATATAATCAGACAATCACATAACAAAAACTCAATGCTGCTCAAAGCCTCCAATGGGGGGAAAAAAGGGAATTTAAAAATGCAGCACGTAAAAAAAATCAAAGGTAAAATTTAAAATTTTATTGATAACTGAATTTTCTTTTGGTATCTACTGTAGTAAAGCTGTAATATTAATGTTTAATTCTCTAATAATAAGCCATTTATATCCACTTACCGTGGGTCCACTTACATGGCAGCTGCCACATTTTTACTACAGTGTCTCTGAATGGATAAACAAGCTTTAAGTGTGTTACTGGCTTCGGTGATGGTGGTGGTAGAGCACCGTTTGGGGTGAGTAACGCCATAAAAGGACCTTAGAGGAGGAAAGTACTCGCATCGCTGCATCTGAAGACAGTTTATCCACTCTCAGATGAAAACATGTTTGTCTGAAAAACATTTTGCCTCTTTCAGTCTCTGCTTGGTGTCTGCACATCTTTAGCATTATATGCCAGTAATTCACCTTTAAGTGACCTTGAATGTAGCGCAGAGGTCAGAGGAGATTTCAGAGGTCAGAGGAGATAGACAGACTGTTTGGAAATGATCAAAAGGCAACAGGAAGTCAAATAACCTTCAAGCAAACCCTGAAGCAGAGGAGCTCCAGCAGCAGAAGACCACACTGGGGGCCCCTCCTGTCAGCTGAGAGCAGGAAACAGAGGCTACAATTCACACACACTCACCACAACTGAACAAACCGGTCTGATGAGTCTCCATTTCAGCTCCACATTCAAATGCTATAGACTCAGAATCTGCTGGAAACATCAGGAAAGCATGGATCCAGCCTGGCTTTGATCAACACTTCAGGCTGCTGATTCTGAGCCATGCTGAGTTGCTACTAAGGGACCCAAACAGCAGAGCCTACCCGAGTATCCTTGCTGACCATGTCCATCCCTTTCTGAGCACAGTGGAGCATCTTCTGATGCTACTTCAGGGAGGATGATGCAGCATGTCACACAGCTCAGATGATCTCCAACAATGCGGGAAGTGGTGGGACAGGAGATTCTCATCATGGGTGTGCAGAAAAGTGCTACCATGTCAGTATGGACCAAAATCTCTGAGGAACATGTCCAATATCTTGTTGAATCTAACTACTAGCATGGTGTACATAATAATGAAGCCAGTGATATCTGCTTTTTTAAAAATTACATAAACGGTGAGCTGATGAACAAAAGTACCACATGCATTTGTGTGCATCAGGAATAACACAGTAAATCTCATCCAAGTGATTAAAACAAAATCTGCTACAGAGTCTGTCCTCTGCAGCATCGTCACACAAAGGGGCAGAAAAGGTTTAAAAATCATGATGACCAGATTTTTCTCCTTTCCTGGGAGGCACCAGCTAGTGAAGTTTCAGCACCGAAGTGTGGACAGCTCCTCAACATCAGCCCACAAAAACCCCAGATCTGCTCATAAATACCTTGCTTCATTAAAGCCAGAAAAGGCTGACCAGAAGTCCTGTTTGAGGCTCAAAGCTTATCATCTATCTGACAGAAATCAGGGAGTAGCCCTCGGTAACAAGCTGAAATACTTTCCCCTCACAGCGGCACTATAAAAAGACCCATAAGTGACAAAGATGGGTGGAGAAATACATCCGATTTTTCACCAAGAAACCACCATGTTCCAGCAACTAGACAGTGAAAGACAGGTTTTTCATTATGATAAACAAAGCTACACAACTATATACACATTTTTAATTCTTTATTTGTGAGAAAAGTGAGAATAAAAAGCCATTATTATAGAGAATGGTTCCGATGAGGAAAACATTCAGTTTTAAGTGGTTCTGGTGAGAATAAACGCAGCCAGGTAGATTCTGCTCACACCGAAGTGTTGTAGCAGGTGCGAAATTAAAAAGCTGTTTCATTCATCTCTAACCAGATTTGTATCACCGATGGCTAAACCGGCCACATTTCCAACGGGAGACTTTTGAGCGAAGTTTGGCGTGACGATGTAAAATGAAACAGACGCACGCGCCGCTGTGAAGATTAAATGTGCAGAAAAGATTCACTGCAAACCTTTCCGTCTCATAAACATCTATCCAATAAAACAAGTGTCCAGACAGCGAGCAGGAGATGAAGAGCGAAAAGCAAACTCACCAAGGAGGGATATAATCCGAAGATGATGAGGGAAAGGACGGGGTAGAGAACGCGCGAGGGGACCCGCATGTTGCCGGGCTCCGGAGGCTCCACTTTGCCTGCGGGTTCAGTCCTTTATCATGAAGCTCCTGCCTCACCGTTGCTCTCTTTTTTATTTTTATTTATATATTTATTTATTTAATGTCAGTGGAACAGCAGAGAGAGAGCTCTGACGGCGGCGCAGCAAGCACGCGCTCCGCGGCATCACACCCACCGCTTCCCGTCTGGAGACTGAGCCGAGCCGAAAAAACTAAGTTCGGGCGGAAGAGGAATATTCAAATATTCCAGTTTCTAGTAGACTGCAGGGGAGGTGCAACGATGTGACATCATATCTATCTATCTATCTATCTATCTATCTATCTATCTATCTATCTATCTATCTATCTATCTATCTATCTAT
>JBBBVT010000019.1:18139364-18153067 GCA_037177035.1 Craterocephalus eyresii | reverse complement strand
CTATCTATCTATCTATCTATCTATCTATCTATCTATCTATCTATCTATCTATCTATCTATCTATCTATCTATCTTTTACATCCTTAAATTCACTTTGATTATCTAAACAACATCAATGATTTTATATCAGAAGCTCTGTGTACCATTTTATGGAAAGATCTGTGTAAAACATGTGTGTGTAGAGTCTTATGGGAAGTACTAAATCTATTCTAAGAATTAAAAAGAATCTTCCTTATCAGATCTTAAAAGAAACTAAATCCGTGACATCACACAGCAGGTCGGTCCGTTTAGGTCTGGACTTTGGGATCATTGGCCTATTGCTCGAGCCAAGCATTTGCTGTCTGGTATCTAGAGGAGTTCATGATCCACACAATGATTTCAAGGTGTCTGCTGAAGAATCCCATATCATCAGCCCTCAACCATCGTTCACAGCAGCTTTGCAAACTTAAGCTGCAACCCTTCCAAATAAGGCATAATAGTTCAATCATTTTCTAAAACATGCTGAGAGCTATAGAGAGTCTGAGACATACATGACCAAACAATTAAATCTGTTTCACAGAGTCAAAATTTAAGGGAATTCCAAAACTTTCTGTCCATTCATACAAAAAGTTACCTTGGCACATATAAACAAAGAATGAGGATTTGTCTCCAGATTACAGAGAATAAGAGGTGCATCACCCAGGATGTATGTTGGGATGAGAATGCAGATATCTGCATATGCCATCATTGTTGCTACCTTTGGTTTAGTTATTATTGGCAGAATTGGTCATTTGGTAGTGAAGGGAAGAAAAGGATCTTTTCCACTTTTCAAAACTCCCTATCAAGAAAAATGGGACCTCATGGCCAAGGATCAACAGAACTGATGAGACCATTTAAGCTCTGGATCTGATTCCTGACCCTGAGGGACTCCTCAGCCCAACGTGGTTTACATGGATGGATGCCATGGATGCATGGCTCAGAAGGAAGCTCATACAGTCATGCAGACATGCTAAATGACAAGCTGGCAATGTCCGGCAAAACTGGTCCCTTATTGTGGGAAATAAACACATTCAGAGACATTCAGCTGTGTGCTTATTTTATTACATCACAGTCAAGATGATTGATATAGATTATAGATTCTTTCGACTTTCAGTGAACTACAAAAATATTGTAATTTTGAATTTCTTAAAGCCAAATGGAAATGGATTTAGACATTAATACAGAGGTTAGTAATGCAGAATGTGCAGAAAAACATGACGCTAAAAGGTTAATATGCAGGGTCACTGCATACAAAATGCAGCCCCTGACCTATCTGCATCCTTACAAAATGGTGCATAAACAAATGAAAAAGCCCAAAACTCAATGCAGCATGATGTCAACCTCACATTTTTCTACTTGCCGTCTCTCTAAATGTCACAAAAACTGGCCTCTGTAAACTCAAATGCTCATGAATGCTTATGTATCAGTGGGCATTGTTCTGGCAGATGATGGGATAACATATACTGTATCTGCTGGAAAATGGCTCCAAAGGCTTTTTAGTTTTACACAATAGACAAAATCCTCACAACGTGTGGATGTGAAACAGACGTGAAGCAGGCCCTGCAACAATAAGAAACCCATCACAGATGAAAGAAAAAGTTGCCTCAAATTTTCCTCAGAGCGAGGGGGAAGCAGTGGATGGAGGCTGCTGCTTTATGTGTCTCATTCAGAGCTGAGCCGATGGGTTTTACTTACAAGGCTGCCGCTTGGATTTTCTCTTCGCCTCTGTGCTTGCATTCATATACTTTCATGAATATCTCATGCCTGAGATATTCATGAAACTGCTCATCAGTGCAACGGGGAGATGCGATGCTGGTGCAGACCATCGTGACAATGCAGGCTCAGGAAAGGCTGCATTAAAATGCTGCTGGAGGTGGTCACCTGAGGGCTGGCTAACCCGGGCACTGCACTGTGCTACTCTGTCATTCAGAATCTATCAGTCCAGTTTAAAGGCTGCTCTCTTTCTCTTCAAGCTTCTTCAAGCTTTATGCAGTTTTTTTATTTTCCTTGCTGGCTACTGAGAGGGTGAGCGTTAACCTTATTGAGTGTGACCATATTTACTCAATCTGATCTGTAAGAAACGTGTTCTTGCTGCAGATCAAACCAGAAGATGAGTTCCAGCGGGACAGAAACATGGAGGAAGTAAACCTGATCAATAACCCACGTCTGACGCTGGACGTTGGTAAGGTAAAATTAGAGGGAGGATTCGAATGTCCAAGCAATGGTTGGGGATAGAGTCAGGGGTTAGGATAGAATATCTACTCAAAATGGTTTCGCTCAATGTCCGACCCTGCCCCATCCTGCAAGCTGCAGTCAGGATTTTAGCCAGCTTGTCATCGTTTAAAAGACCAACAACCCAAAAATCCTTTATAAAAGAATGGCGCCATATGGAAAGAGACAGTTAGATATGGTTTGATGAGATTTACTTAATATTCCGACACTGTATTGGTTTGTATGCAACCCATGTTGCTGTCAGGTGAGGACATATGGGAGTTCTGATTGTCTCATAATTCAGTGGTTGAGAGTGGGTGACATCATTACCACAGAGTTCCTGCTGAACCAACTCAGAGAAATGGATGCCTCCAAAATAACCAATTTGTGAACACCTACGAATGTCATAAAACTTGATCATCACTGACCCATACCAGCTAATTTTAGGGATAACGATTAATAAAAGTACACATTGACATGGATTTTCATAAACATACCACCAGAACAATTATCAAAAACAACTCGCTGCTGTTTACTGGGATAGTAAAGGTAACAGTGGGCTACAGGTGGGACTGGCCATGGCCATCTTTAAATTCCGAATCTCTGAGTCCTCTGCAAATTACGAGTTCACTGTGTAGAAAGATTAGTTCATTTTTGGCGAAAATGCCTTGGAATTCCTCAGACTACGAGGGTTCACAAATAGCTGACATACTGTATGTACGCTGGTACAACTCGACTCGAGAAGTGGTAGCCTATGTGGGGGCTGGGGGAGTTTGGGGGGTTTGGGTAGTGCCCCATAGGTCCCAATTGTGGAGTCTAAGCTATTGTCCTTAAAGGGATACTGTGTAACTTTTGGCCACTAGGGGGATAAACCTATAACTTCTCACAGACCACATGACATTGTTGTAAAATTTAACAGTTTTTCTCTTTCTTGACTTGTCAGACTCTGTGTTCATCTTCTAATTTTGTTCAGATTTTTGTTCTAACTTTCAAAGAAAAAGTAGCATGAAGCTCAGCCCACTGTGTTTTATAGCCGAAGAACTAAGTGCTGCAGGTCACATGACCCATGAGAGACAGATCCACTTGTGTCAAGTTGTGTGTCTGGTTTTTGAAGAGGGCAGCCTCCAGCTACCCCAGAACAGAATTGACCCCAGAAATCATCCATTATTCCTCACATTAGGCTGATATTTGGGTTAAAAGTTTAATTGTGGAGAAAATTGCAGGTTTAGGACACCTAGTGGCCAAAAGTTACACAGTATCCCTTTAATGGCATTTTTCCCGCTAACGTTGGTTTTATATTTTTAGTAGATTTGAAACCAGTGTTTTTACACTTTTACGTGATTAAAAAGATTGAGTTGATACTTAAACTTCCATAGAGGTGTTTTTAACCTCTACTATCTAGACTTCTGCTTGAGTAATGAATGTGAAAACTTCTGACACGTCTGTCAGTGAGGGGAAAACTGAACAGAATGATTTCCATCAGATTGGGAATCATGCTCAGATTTTTCATGATTTATTCAATCATTTCATTTATCTGGTTTAATAAAGTGGAATTTCGCTTTGCAGAAGCAAAGGGGAAATTGGCTTTGACCTTCTTAATTTCAGTGGATTTATTTGAATTTCTTTTCTTTCTGTCAAGGCTGTTGTCACTGGCATTGTCTCAGAAGAAAATCCCGGCATGGTTATAAATTCAGCTCCTACACTTCCTAATAGTCCATACAGGGATACAAGAGATACTTATGGTTATAACTTATAACTCTCATACGATTTGGCCCAGGTACAATTAACTGTTGTTAAAATCTCCCAAAAAATAATGCATTTCTTTCACTTTTTTTGTAGCATCTTACAAAATGTTGTGGTATTTTTGTCTGATTTGTTCAGGGAAGGCTGGCAGGAGGAACTAGATATATGTGTAACAAAACAGGTGATTTCAGACCGTCCTTAGATCACATTTCTCTCCAACTATACAGTATATCATCACGTTGCAAAAGAAAGCAACATGGATCATGCATAGGGCTGGATTACAGGGATCACAAAAACTCATTATTCTTACAGTGAAGGCTCATAAAATTTTGTGATATTGTAGAATTTCAAACAGTAGAAGTCTTATTTAAAGAACAAATCAATCTCCTATCAAAAATGATCCAAAACGTATCCACTTATTCAGGGGAAAATTTGATTTCTGAACACCAGGGGAGCACACAACAACAACAATAACAAAGTTATCTTTCAGTTAAAAGGGTTAAATAATGGAACAGTGTGGATCAGATGCTCAGGGAATGTCCAAGTATGTATCAGTTAAAAAATTGTGTAACCCTTTCATGCATAGTGTCCACTAGAGTGAGATGGGATAGAAAAGTTGTAATTTTGCCACAACAGGGGACATCAGTGAGTCATGCAATACACGGTCTCATACAATGTAATCATACAATGTAATTTTTCATTTTTGATCATAATAAAACAAAATCTATTTATAACTAACATACATTACTCGTACCAGATTGGAGCTCTTGAAGGTATAGATTCAACATGCTGTTGGAAACACTTTGCTACATTTAGACACAGCAGGTAGGCTGTGGTGTTTATACCATACTCAGCAGGTACCGAGGGGCCCGAACTGTGCCAAGAAAATATCCCACACACCATTGCATCCCCTGCAGCTTGAACTTATGTACAAGGCAGGATGGATCCATGCTTTCATGGTGTTTCCAGCAGATTCTGAACCGAGCATGTGAATGCAGGCAACGCTTCTCCATCTTCTATTGTCCACTTCTGGTGAGTCTGTGTGAACTGTAGCCTCACTTTCAAGGATTCAAGGATTTCTTTATTCTTTATTGTTATTTTACACATGTAAAAAACATGACGTGGAATGAAATCTGATCCCAGTGCAGGCCCAATAACAACAATCATGTAAAAAAAAAAAGGTGTAAAATACAATGAGAGAAGCTACCTAATGAAAAATAAAATAAATAAAAAGAAAAACAAGATAGTTGACAGCATAGAATATAGCCTTATGATGGTGGGACTTACTGCAATAAATTGACGACAATAATCAACCATCTGCTCCGTTGAGGTAGTATGTAAGTGGAAAGTTATTTTTTTGTTGTTGTTTTTAAAATAATTTTTTTTTGTTTTTCAGACAAAAAACAACAACAACAAAAAACATTTGATGTAAAAATACAGAAAATACCATTTTGTTTAAAATACAGAATACAGAAACAAATAATACCGGACAACAATAATAAAAAGTTAATAGTAAATTTTTTAGATCTGCAGGTAAATTATTCAAGAAGGGGAGTCCAAACTTTAAATAAATAATCCATCCATACCCTTTTTAACAGCCTGTAATCTTTCATGAGGGAGGATATTAAAGATCTCCCTGTACCAAAGGCTGACATGAGGTGGAGAAGTTTTGTAAGTGGAAGGTTTAAAGTGTCAATGTGCACTTGTGCAACGATTGGAGTTGAAACTGCATTCTGTGCAGGTGTTGCTGTATGCTGACATTGTCTGCAGGGGCTACAGGGGTCCGAGATCAGTCTCACAGCTTCCGGATAGAAGCTGATCCTCAGTCTGGCCGTCCTGCTCCCGGTGCTCCGCAGGTTCCTGTTCTTAGCTGACACGAGGGAAACTAGAGTGGTTTCTGCTGCTGGAAACCATCTGCTTCTAGGCTGGATGCGTTGTGTTCAGAGATGATATCCTGCAGACCTTGGTTGGAACCAGTGCTTCCATCATCTCCAACCAGATTTATTTAGTGAAAACTCGGGCGATTGCTTGTTTTTCAGAGGCAAGAAAACACTTGTTTTTATTATGTAAAACACTTTGTGCTGCTGTTATGCATGAAAAATGCTTAAAAAAATAAAGTTAGATTTTCATAAAGTCAACAGTGCATGTAGGATGAGGCCTTACTCCCAAAGGATTTCATTATCATACCAGTTCATATCATATATATGTTCCTGGACGTTTTGGGGAGAAGTTTTTCATGGTCCTCTAGCTGCTGTGTGGAGTGGTCAAACCAAACCATTAGGAAATGGACCACATGAAGAAAATTTGATATGCAACATCAAATAGACCAAGACTCTCAGAAAGTCTGGCAACGATTACCTGATGTAAAATTAAATCTTGACTTTCAGACAGTGTCATGTGTGTCACGTTTTCAGGCCGAACCGTCATTATTCTAGCTTTTCTGTTCTTTATGTAATTACACGAGACATTTTTATTCTAAATGTGTTCCAAGGGGTCCGTGTCTATTAAAAGAAAAACATCCACGTTAACAAGTCAAGCATGAGCTGTTGTCTTGTCTTGGGGAGAAGCGAAAAGCACATTCAGCTTGTTATTATAGAGTCACTTTGGGTGCATTTTGATGGAGCTGCTTCAGATGGTTAAGTTACAGTAATTAAAATCAAACAGAAGTACTTGTGCTGGGAGACCAGCAGGCTTAGTTCTATATTCCCCCAAAAGACTGGCTCTGCTTTTTCTTCTTGTGCAGTGCTGTTAACACAAACCCATTCAACACTACACCAGATCCCGTTTCACTGCTTTATTTATCAGGATACATCAGAGCTTTCATCATTTCAAAATGTTCATATCACCCCTTTATGTTTGGATTCGCAAGACTCTACAGTGCCGCCTACCCTCAGGGATTAATGTGCATGAGTTTTATTTTCTCAATAGTGCATCTGATGAGAATAGTATGCCATGAGGAAGCTTCTATATTCACTTAACTCTCTGTAGCTTTAGTTAAGCATAATGGGATTTAGAAGCAGCGCAACACAGAGGCGAGAATACTTACATTAGCTTTGCACGTCCACAACACAATACAGCAACTGAAAAGCTCCTGTAGCAGCATTTAGGTTGTTTACAAAAACACTTTAGTGGAAAAGAGTGAAAGGATTTCTTAAGGTCCATTTATGTTCCACAGATATGGAGCATTTTGTTTGTCTTCTACATCCTTGATGTGAGGTTGTGCTTTGTATACAGAGCTTATAGAGGTATAGCTAAACGTAGTAAATGTAGAAAACCATAGGGGGAGTGTCGAGCAGAACAGTTAATGTGCAACCAGCAAAAGGAACAAAGAAGAAGAAGAACAGATCAGAACATGATCTGTACTGTAACTATACATTCCAGCTCTAATCAGATCAATCTTTATTCAAGCAGCGAAGGGATACCATGTAACTTTTGGCCGTTAGCAGAGCTAAACCTGTAACTTAGCGGTATGTCACAAAATTACACTTTCTTTCTCTTTCTGACCTCAGACAGTTCTCATCTTCACCCATCACCTATCTTACTTTGTCCATGACCAGCTTTCCATCGGTGAGGAGAAAAGAGTACCACAAAGCAGAGCCTTCTGTGTTTATAGAGGGGAGCGTAAAGCAAAGCGCTGCAGGTCGATCCCATGAGAGACAACAAAGTTAAAATGTCTGGTTTCTGGGGAGGGCAGCCCATAATACATAAAAAAGCCTGGATGACTCCTCATCAATGGCCTATGGAGTGAAACGTCGGCACCGGGCAGCCATCTTACCACAGGCAGCTCGCTCACTCGTACCATTGACTTAATTGGGCATGTAGTTTCTAAATAACCATAAGTTTCTGAATTTTATACCGATTTTCAAACTGCTTGATTCGTTATCAAGTTTCCTCAGATTCGAGTTCGACTGTGGAAAGATGGCCGCTGGCGATGCCGTTCAAAACTCTGCCATGAAGCATCTAAACCTTTATTATGTCTATGGGGCAGCCCTCGACATGCCCCAAGCACTGTATGCTGACCCCAGAAATCCTCCATTATTACTCACAACAGGCTGATATTTGAGTCAAAGTTACACGATATCCCTTTAATATATCATGAAAAATAATCATAAATAGATCATTGTGCTGGATCGCTGGAAAATATCACACATAATATGTTTATCTCACATCCGACTAATGGCTTGGAAGCGATGGTCCTCCTGGGTTTCTCAAAGCACCTTTTAAAAAGCGAGAATCACCACAGGCTGAAGACTTTCAGACACCCCTATGTGAAAACATCCGAGGAGCACTTAGACTTTGAGGACATTCAATATGAAGTTTGCACTCGAGTCTTCCAAGTGTTCCTCTGCGCCATGAAGCATCACTCTTACATGGAAAGGGAGCATCTACAATCAAGGAGGAAAGGGTGATGATGCTCCCATTCATCCAAAATGCTCCAGCAGAGGTTGGATTTCTGCATCCACATACTGCTGCAGCATGTCCATGTGTTTGCAAAAAACAAAAAACCTCTGCATTTTCATTTATCATCCAGATTTTACCAGGCATTAGCTTGCAGAAATAGTTTTCATGTCAGAGTTTGACAATTCTGGCTGGGTTATATGCAGTTTCCATTAAATCTTCCCCCATTTCTCTTTACTATTTCCATTTTCTTTTCCTCTCTTGTCCCCTTAGAGTTTTGCCCCTGAATTGCATTCCTGCACTTGTGCTGTGCTCATCTAAAAAGCTTGCTGTACTGTCCTTTCACTGTCTTTCCTCTGCTGCGTTATTCCTCTTTCATTTGCTCCCTGGCTCTTTTCTAGCATTAGTTGCTCAGCAACATCAAGTGGTATTTGTTGGTAAAGAAAAAAAAACATGGCCAGGAGGAAACAGCACCTTTAGTGTGAGAGGTCTTTTGTCATTTTGCAGGAGGTGGAGAGCTGGTGGCTTTAAAAAGCATAGATTGGCTTCCACTCCAGCTGTTTTATAGAGATTAAACATTTCCCTACTTCTTATTATAAAATGTGCATTCAAACAAAACTCTAATTAGTGGTAGCCTGGGAAGTTTAAGACCGCATGTGGTCCAATAACTTGCAATATGATGGACACCGCTATGCATTTACTCTGTTGTGTAAGGACTCAGTATGTACAGCAGGGCGAATACTTCTGAGATGCTGCGAGTTGCATTCCAGCTTATTGTTCAAGCTGCAAGTAGGTGTTACTAAAAACAAAACATAAAGGTAGATCAGACAAAGTATGATAGGAAAGTAAAATGTGTTGTCAGGGTTTAAAACTCTTGTGAAGCTAAATATCTGCTCTTAGTTTCAGTTTATTTGAGTGTGTTATGTTGAGGAGTAGCAGAAATATGCCCCACACCTGTAAAGTGTTGTTTTTATGCTGACTTGTCTGGGCAGGTTTCAAAATGATCTGTCTCTGCCCTGGTATGGATGTAAACCAAATATCTAAGATCCAGTTTTATAAACAGTCCTGAAGTTGTTTTCAAGAGAAGCACAGAGAAAAAGATACAGTCTTTGTAGAAATAATCATGCATCACATATCACTCATGTACAAAAATGGGATTTTTTTTAGCTCCTATAAGGCTTTGCCAATATCTTGCTTTGCAAGCTGTACCATTGCTTTGTTTTCAGAATCTGAAAAACTTTATTCCTCCCTGATAGTTAGTGAGGACCTCCTGTAGACAGGGAGGATGGAGGAGCCCTCCTCAAACTGTCCAGCGTGTCGGGGGGAGTTATTGTCCCTTTGCCTGGATGACACCCCAAAAACCTGAGCCTCTGTTGGAAGGGTTGATTGATGGGATGATTCAGACCCTTTTCATACACAGTATCTGTATTAGTGAAACTTCAGGATATTGAAAAGAAGTTACAATTTCAGACGCTGTACCCTTAAAGCAGACACAGGAGGGTGGTGGTCTATTCCAGGGGTCTGCAAGCTTTACAATCCAAGGAAACTATTTTGCAAATCAGCTTAGCAAAATAAAATGTCATGACCTTATAAAAAAAGACAACCTGCATTTTTTGATAAATTCGTACAACTGGAAATTTGTCGTTTTTGAAGAACCACAATTTTGTTTTAGTTTTTTAAAATAAAGTAAATAAAACGTTGCAAAACGGGGTTGGGGAAAATGTAGAAATCGTTTTAATTTTTTCTTTCAAAAAATGCAAAGTCTCCAAATTAATGACAGGAAAAATGGATCTAAAACAATATTAGTAGTACTTTAGTGTGATTATGCTGTGGAAATTCAGTGTGATTATTTAATAAAAAAACCTGCTAAAACCTAGCCTGGCTAACGCCACTAAAATTTTGCAACCTCCATATAGTCTGGCCAAGACGCCTATTCAACCGATTTCCAAAATCCCAAAAAAGTGGGAGCCAATTAATTTTGAGCTTATCCAAAGAGCCGGGCTCAACGCAGCAACAGTGTCAACATTGCTAACATGGAGTAGCAGCAGCATTTGACACAGCAGGAGATTCTGTTTTCAGCACATTAAACGGAAAGTTCTCTGTGAAATGTGAGCAACGAGTAGCCCTGGAGACATTTATCAGAGGGAAAGATGTTTTCGCCTTGCTCCCGACCGGCTTCGGTAAGAGTTTGTTAGCCCCGCTGGCTACACACAAGTCAGAGAAAAGAGTGCTGTGATTGGTTTAAGCTGTGATTGATTTAAGCTTCGACCAATCACAAACAGCGACATTTGAATGAGACGGGTCAACCGTCCCTTCTGAGAAACAGTTTCCCTATTAGTCTTGGCCTGACTATATGCTCGCAGCAATTTAGTCACGTTAGCCAGGCTAGCTAAAACCTGCATTTGTCACAATATATTTTAGCACACTAGTTAGTTCTTTATTATTTTTAGCCAACAGCTAGTGTGGAAGGTCCAAAGGGTGTGGTGTGTGCAGTCCTTGCAAACCCCTGGCCCATTCTGTCCTTACACCACTTCACAAAGCCATCCACTCGGCCCCTGTACTCATCCTCCTGTCTGTCCTCAGCTCTTCTGACTAAGGTTGTGTCATATGTGAATATTTGTCCATGGCAGGACTTGATGCAGTACCTGAAGTCAGTCGTGTAGGTGGTGAAGGGGATCGGTGACAGCGCAGTTCCCGCTCTGTTGCTGCTCGTCAGATGCTCTGAAACCCAGCTCTGCATCAGGGTGTGTATGGGATCACATCATATGTATCATATGTATCACATTAATGATAACATCAGATGTGATATATCACAGTACTATAAGTCAGACAACACATTGCGATTTTTCTCAAAACTTAATTGTGAGAAAACTGTCACAACTTAGTAAAAACGCTTGCTGTAAAATGCTTAGCATCAACTTACTGAATGAGAACAGATGATCCACATTTCAGTACAGAAGAAATATAAACACTTCGTAAAACACTAAAAACAGATGTATAAAGAACTTTAAATTGGCCTTATCAGTAAAGGTCTGTGGATTCAAATATGCCACCACTTAAGCTCAATATGAAAAAGTATGTAACTTTATATAACAAATATGAACAATGGTCATACATTTATAATTGTTTTTAATCGTTATTTCAAAGTATTTATGAAAAGAAAGTATGTAGAATGTGGATGAATGTTCGGTGGTGGTTGCAGAGCATCGTTTCCATCAGTCTGCCCCGGCCTAGCTGAGGCTACACGTAGCTTATCAAAAGGTATGAATGAGGAGTGAATGAATAATGGATACAAAGACTTCGGGTGCCTTTAAAAGTGCTATGGGGTATAAATCTAAGTCATTACTGTCTTAAACTTTGGCTTGTAATGCAAGTTGTGTAACAGTGGTTTGCACCACCGACCATCTGACTTGCATCGTCTACAAACGCTTTACTTTCCCACTGTGTGGTAGAGGCTGGTTTGGCTCATCAGGAACATTACTAACGTTGCCTGTTAGTTTTAATGCTCTGGCTGATGGATGCACAATATCTTCATTTTATCTACTGTATTTCAATTTAAAAGTATTCAAATATAAATACATGTGCATTGAGTGTGCTTTTGTAGCCATTTGCAATGAGATTTCATTTTGTGTGCGCACTCTAAGTGATAATAAAAATCTATCCATATACTGTGTATAGCTTTTTGCATACTTTGCTTTTTTAAAGATCTCTGACATATCTTGACATGATTATAACTTCTTTGACATGGTATAATTTCCCCAAAGAAAGCCATAGAACCTATCCCAGTTTTCTCACCGATCACATCAGCTTTTTCTTAACTAACTGGCTCCTGTAAACTGGGATCTAAATGGGCTTTTGAATGTGACTCCCTCTGTGTTTGAACTAAATATAGATTTCTTCATTATCCCCATAATAAGGCCTTTGTTTATGACTTTTCAATCCTAATGGAAGTGTAGATCTGATGGGGGTGTAATGCACGCTGCCTGTGAATTGCCACTTACAAGATTATGATAATTAAGTCAACAGATTATAAGCAATTAACTGAAAACCAATTAATAAAGAAATATATGTTTTTGTTCTCTACATTTTCAAGCTTCATTAACAAACTTCTGTGAAGGTTTTGCTGGATCCTCATAGGTTTCCTACGGACAATGATTTGCATCTCAATCAGAGAACAGAGTTTATCGTCACATATTACAGGACATCGGCTACAACATATGATCCTAGCTGATTCACTACGAGTTAGAAAATTCAGATATAATATTATCCTTTTCATGTTTTAATTTGCTGTGAAAAAAATTCATTTGGTCTCTTCCTTCAAGTTCAGCGAACCTAATAAAAAGGGAGATAATTGGGGGCAGGGACACTGACTTCATTTCTTTTTCCTTTTCTGATTATTTTGTTTTACCACAAGGTAAATAGACGTGTGGGAAGAACAGATCCCTACAGTGGTGAATGGGTGCAGTACTAAAGGCAGGATAATGTAAAAAATAATGTAAGTCGCACACCAAAAGATGCTCCCGAAATATGTATTTAAGTGATGTGGTGATGTCAACTCTCTGATCTCTGATTTTGAAAAGGGAAGCATTTTGGATATATACTTTAACTCCCAAAGGACTGAACATAGACTTTTACTTAAGGCGTTTTTTGTGATGTTTTTGTGATGTTTCTGGTGATTTTTTTTATGTTTTGTGACATCTGCTGATGCTTGGATGATGCTGTGTTAAAGATAGAAGAAGACGAAGAAAAGATTGTTATGTTTGAATCAATCTTAAGTTTTTATAGGAACACGAAAAATGCATGCCTGTAAGTATTGAGATGTACTGAAGGGAAACTCATGTTCTCCATTATAATTCTTGTTTGGAATGACGTAGCGTCAATGCTAATTATTTAGCATGTCTATGGGATTTCCCGTTTTAACGTTAGCATTAAGCTAGGGGCCTCAATAGCGGTCTTATTTTTGTGTTTCTGTTTGGGGAATATGACTTCGATAACTTATTTTGATATCATCGCGGTTCAGTTGTGCATTGTTAGAGTTGCTAACTAGTGAATAGTAACTAGTAACTTTCTGGGAAATGTAATAATCTGGCATCCACCAACTTTGAGCCTCATGCCGTCTCTCTGAAAGGTCTCTCAAACAGAATCCTTCATTCACGGAGGGCTGAATGATGGTGGAAAGTTAATCATGCCGTTTAACTTGTATTTTTGGAAATAAAGTAATGTAATCAGTTTACTGTCAGCATTTTAAAACAGGAATGAAATATCTGACAATGGAATTGGAAATATTTGATCGTATTATGCAGAGAAAGACCGCTAAGCACCACAGGTGTTCT
>JBBBVT010000019.1:18101335-18117666 GCA_037177035.1 Craterocephalus eyresii | reverse complement strand
TGATTTTATTTTTGTTTTTAATTCTTTCTATTGCTTTCTTGCTGTAATGTTTCCAATGTTTGTATGTTAAGCACCTTCAATTGTCATGTACATGAAATGTGCTATACAAATAAACTTGCCTTGCCTTGCCTACTCTGCCACTTGGGGGCAGTGTTCAAAATATTGTACCATTGGTGCTTTTTTTGTTACAGAATGTAGATAAAAAGCTCATAAATCTTTTTGGAACGAGCTGACATTGTGAAACTGAGGGATCCGAAAACCTTACAGGTGGTTATCTTTTTATTCATTTATGTATTCATCTATTTATCTATTCTATTTTTGTCTGTTTATCCTGTTTGCTTTGAGTGTTTTTCTTGGCCACAGCTGGTCCTTTCTGGTTCACGATACCTTTCAGCCAATCAGTGGTTGAGATACAGTATATGTTGCATCACCTTCATGGACTCTGTGTTGCCAGCCCAGCTTTTTGGAGGCCAGACTCTGTACTTGTCAAACACTTTGACTCTATATCTGTAAATCCTGGGAGGACTTTAATTTCTGGTGTGGTCTAAATTTGTTTCCCAGGTCCAATTGAAGAAAATTAATGTGTTGTTCTGGGTTGCAATGGGAGACAGTCCACATGTTAAGGCCCTTTATGTATAAGTGATGGTTGGGAATAAATAGAAATAAATGTATAAAGACTAATGTGGTTTTCAACACTTTCCCTTCATTCAACACTTACACTTAGTAAAGAGAGTCTTAAGTTATTAAATCTAGTTAAAGAATATTAACTTGTGTATGTGTATTTGTTTTATGTGTTCTTTATTGATTCACTTTCTTTTTCCTGTGGATGTTTTCCTCTGTTTGGAACATATCATCGTTATTGCCATGCCTGTTTAACTGACTTCAGATTGTTTGAGTAAAGAATATAAGTGGACTTATATTTATTGGTTCTCAAAAATGTTTTACCTCTCACATAGACTTCTTCATTTCAAACCAGTTGCTGGGGAATTTAATAAGCATTAAATTAATGTTCGCAAGTTAAAGGTCATTAAAGTCAGAGTCTTCAAGAAGCTGGAAATAGTCCAGGTGCCTTTATTTAAATTCTTATGATTACTGTGATCTGGATGTCTGAGAGTGTATACTTACACAGATACACAATATTATCAGAACACTCTCAAGGAATCGGCAGATATCAGCTTCCAAATCTATATTCGATATTGGCTATTCCACTGATATAATAAACCGATAAAACAACAGATGCAAGGAGAACACAAATGCAAGGAGAACACAATCCAAGTCATTCTAAGTAGGACAGAATATACATTCCTTATGGGGGGTATCACTATCAGTTATTGGCCAAATGAGCTGTAAATGGATTCAGACAAAAATCTAATGTTGTGCATCTCTAATACCAACATATTTTGATTTATTTATTTATTTTCTCTTCTGAACCCGAGTCTAGTTAGTGGTGGTAATGTACCTCTCAGACAGCAACAAACAGATAAGGGAAAAAAAGGAAGGTAACGCAGCACAAAAAGAAGGAGAAACCAAGAGAAGGAGCAGAACCGTGGAACAAAAATAAAGGGATATAGAGTCTAAGTCAATGTACTCTTGCTTCTTTCCCACAATGTGTTGGATCAGCTTCATTCAAGAATTGAGCTGGAAACAAATCTGGACCCAGCTTTACAAAAATCTGCTAAATGAAGTAAATAAGAAGTTTCTTTTAAACTGTGTTAAAACGGTTAAACTCACATGTTTTTGGTTTGGTGACACAGAAAGTCAAAGAAACTTTGTTTATAATTTATCATAGCTGCTAAAAAAATCTTTGGTTTCAGAAAAGCTACAGTCAGAGTAAATCACGTAGTAATGATGTCATTTACTGAATAATTCACACCCCCTAATGCAACTTTAATAATTCCAAAACTTGTTTTATTACCTTTAAAAATAAAACTGAACACCACATAAAATCTATTCTCCTCACCCTTTGGTGTATGAATAGAAGGATTTGTCTGGCTTTGTATCTACGATTTTATAGCTTCAGGCTTTCTGTGTATCCTTCCATGTGGATTAAATATCATTGATCAGTTTGCATTGAAAAATTACCCAGAATCCTTCAGTCTGCAGGTGTTGACACAAACATATGTAAGAGTGAAAACTTTAGTACAAAGCCCTGAAACAGAAATGATAAATTGATAACTGATAACTTTCTGAGCTAAATCACTGAGTAAGGGCGGCCGGAGTAAAATTCACTTTGTTTTTTTAAATAAGAGGATGATGGCCGTCTTCATGTCTCCATCGAGACCTGAGTTTTATCTTCTTTCAGGATGATGGAAGGATAAGAATAAAATGTTCGAGTAAAAAACCTGTGGACAGTGTTTAGGAAACGGGGGTATGAATGAACTAAACGATGCTAACTGGAAATTAACGGCTGAAACTATGAAGGCAACAGAGGAAACAGTCATCAATCACTTACACTGTCACCCTTGCTTCCAGGAGAACCTTGGGGTCCAGGCAAACCTCGGTCGCCCTTTTCTCCTTGCTCTCCAGGGGGTCCGATCAGACCTATCAAACCTGGGTGACCCTGCAGGATGAAAACAAAGGGTTATTTCACACGTCTGATGAGGGAGCGTGAACGTCGGAACGCTGCCGATGTTTACAATGCAGAACAAATCCTATGAGGAATTTAAATGAAATGTTTTGAAGAAAAGAGTCTCTCTCAAAATGTGATGGAGGCCAGTTCAGCACACAAAGACGACGATGGCGTGGAAATAATCCGGTGCCAACCAGGCCCGACAAACGACTCTGCCCACTGACAGGTGTGAGAGAAAGCTGTGTAAAATCCAACAGCAGAGTTACTCCCATCCCGCTGGACCACTGAGCTAAATTCAACAGTGACAGCAGAGAAAAAGAGCAAGATCGCGGGTTTCATGTCACATACACACGGTCGGATGCTGGATAATAGGCTGCACTCACCTTTTCACCTTTAGAGCCAGGGTCACCTTTCAGGCCAGGAAGACCGGGAGGACCCTGCAGAGCGAGGAGATCGTGTTAAAAACCAGTTTCAGAGAAATTAGAAATAACCAGTTGTGGAAAAGGAGAAGTTCTCGGTCAGAGCTGCCGAGTTAAAGTGAAAAAAATATCCAATCTGATGAATAAATACTGATGCTGACAGAGGGAAGGAGAGATTGTGCACACTAACCATGGGACCTGGGGGGCCGTCCTGTCCCGGGGAGCCGGGCAATCCTTGTTCACCCTGTAAAAAACAAAAAGAAGCAAAACAACAACATTTGGAGTTAGTGAGCGATATGAGCTGCTGTATTTTCTCTGCTCTAATATCGATTTTCTGTGCACAGCTCCATGATTAATAGCCCAAACGGGGGAAGAAAAGGGTGCTGGAATAAACAAGTGAAAGTAAAGTCTTAGCCAAATGGAAGTATTGATTATTCCATGAAGTCCATCATCATGTCGGAGAAGTGCTTGTATGTGTGTCCACAGTGTGTGTGTTTTAGCTGATTGTGTATGCATGCACACATTAGTGTTACAGTGACTTACAACAGGGCCGGGAATTCCACGCAGACCTTCTGGACCGGGCTTTCCTGGAGGTCCCTGGGGTCCAACGGGTCCTGTTTTACCAGCTGGGCCCTCAGCACCTGCTTCGCCCTGTGTGTGGACATGCAAACGTAGCGAATGTACTAAGTGCTGCATGATATGACACAGCTGAGGAGACTGCTGGAAGGATTCGGACTTCCCGGTTGAGACCACTAAATCTATTAATGATATCATTTCATTAATTAACAGTAAATACATCTGGAACTTTGTTAAAATTTCCTGTTGCTTTACATGAAGACCAGAACCTGCAATCACACAGGAAGTGATAAATCCTGCTACATTTTATTATATAGTAATGAAAAGAAAATCTGGATGGTCGTCATGTCAACAGCTGCGATCTGACACTCATCAGTATTCCAAAAAACTCCCCGGATGGCAGAGATGATGCATGAGCAGCGAGGTGAGCAGAGATTACAGACTTACTGGAAAGTGTCAGACTGAAAAATAAGAATAAATCCATAAATCTTCGTCAGAGAACCGTCAGTGGCAGAGCCCAGAGCCGGACCCCTGGCCAGAGCCACGACCCCCAGGTTGTATAGTTTTAGAACAAGAAAGGACAGAATGAGAATAATAATAACCTGAATCACTAAGAAAGTTCCTTCAACACATTGTAGTTTTTATGTTGCCGATGAGCTCTAATAGAGAAATGAGCCCTATCGCTCCATAGGAAAGAATCCTTTCAAACTATTCCTGGATCCAGGCGGCAATCTGGATCACCCCAAAAACATAATCACTTGTTCCTTTTTCCATTTCTTAGATTTCCTGAAAAGGTAAGTGGAGGTAATGAATAAATAAAAACGATGAGAAGAAATAAAGAAAAACATCTCTTTTCCCCTCTTCTTTTTATATTTGATATGATATGAAACACTAATTTGACATATACTGTGTCAGAAAAGGGGTACAGTAGGTAATCCAGGGTACAACCTGCATTATTTTCCCTCTGGATCTCTTTAATGGAGCAAAAAGTAAGTATTGTATGTATTTGAGCGCCTGAAAGAGGCATTAGTGTTCTCATGTAGAAAATGGTACATGTAGGTACATGTAAGGGTGCAGAATCAGGTCATGGTCTGTGTTTGGAAAGACCAAGATTCATACATGGAGGCTTTCAGGTCCTTTATACATTAATGGTTTTAATTTAGTATTTTTTTTAACAATGACTCGACATCCTTTTAACATCCTCATCTTCATCGCCATCGGGGTGAAGCTCAGGAGGAAGAGCGGATGTCTGCCAGGAGGTTAATGATGATGGGAGAAATACTACTGTCGGCTACAGATGACCACACTGATACAGAGAAACACCAGCGGTACCTCTGACCCCCCAACAACAACCCTTTTCCTAATCCCGATCTTCTTCCATCATCATATTTATCATTCTAATGATGACAAACACCATTTTCTTTTTCTCTTTCATTTTCCTGTTTGCATAACTTATTTTTAAGCAGACGGGTTATCACACAGAAAAAAACACATCCAGAGTGTTGCATCTGCGTTAAACACGGTTATACTAGAATAAATGTATGTTTGGGTACGTAAGTCCGAACTCATAACTTATAGATGATCCTGTAAAGACTCAGAGGGGAGGAGAGAAACCCTGATGCTGACTTGATAGATTTGGACGCAGATGGAACTGAGAGTTTGGGGAGCAAATGAAAGCTAAATGTCTGCTGCTCAGTAACCTGAGCAACAAGCGGAGCATCACAAACGGGCCCATAAGCTGTGGGGGAATTACAGCCGGCTGCGTGAAGCCTGGCTGGATTCGCTTACCTTAGCGCCCTTCTCTCCTTGCCTACCCTCTGCACCGGCGGCTCCCGGGGGTCCCTGATGGGAAGGACAGGACACAGTTATGATCAGATAAATAAAAGAAAGTATTTCTGTTGCATGTGATCTCCTCAGGGTCTTGATGTTTTAATTAGATGATTGGAAGTTTTTTTTAGACAGAAAAGGTATCAAACATGAGCTACAACAGATTTGGTGGAGTAACCATCCTTTTAGAGCCCCCCCCACCCCCCCACCCTGCATTCAGCTTCCACTCTGATCTGCAGCCTGAGAGCTATCGACTGGGAGCTTAGAAAGTGAGCCTTCCTCAGGTCTTGGAGCTTTCATCTTCTCCCGATGTGGAGCTCTTACAGGTAGTGAAGTGACAGCATCTCCATCAGCACAAAGAGCCATTTCAGCCGCGACACAATGAGCAGCAGCTCAGAGGTGTTCCTAAAAAAACACAGCTTTTTGTCAGCTTCAGTGCGGCGTGTTTGAGAGGCAGATTACTACAGCTGCTCAGCCGATGAAATTGCTGCCAATTAGTGAAGGAAAAGGGTGAAAATTTTAAGAAACTGACTTTCACCGCAATTAAAAAAGAGTTACAGACAGTTTATTTTAACAAAGTTGGCCTGGATTCCATCTTTCTTTAAATAAAAAAGGAAAACATTTCCTGTTTTAAGTGATTTTTAAATCACATGAAACCAAGGAGGCGGATCTACTCGGAGAAATATTTTTGCTGAAAAAATAAAACCGTAAAATAGGTCGAAATCACCTGCTTGGGATTAAAAATACCCCCTTTCAGATGCTGCATTTGAATGTGCAATACTAAATACCCCCCCAACCCCTTTTAACAAGCCATCAATGTCTTTCATTGAAATTCAGAAGTCGCTTCCGATCCTTCCTTATCATTGGAATTTAGGAGAAAAGCAGCTTATTTTTCTGTGGACTTTGAGGCTTAAATCATATTAAACTTATGTTAATGTAGCAACTGTGTTGGGGAAATCAGTAAGGAGTTTATCTGCTCCCATGTCTCCTGCAGATAAAGCAGCGCTGGTTTGCCGGATGGAAGGAGGATGATGCAGACTTTAACTCCTACTGTTGTAACTTTTTAAAAATAAAATCTGCAGACCCAGAGCTGCAAAACCCCACCTTCTTATATATATTCTTGTCAGGTTTTAAGTCTCTTTTTGGCTTTTGACACCATTATCTATTATTGTACCCTCTATTTACTCTTCTATGCTTTTATCTTGTATTCTGTTTGATGTTTTTTATGCTTCATATCGTGTTTTTTTTGTGACCTTTCCTGCTGTTTTATTGCAGCACTTTGTTCATCTGGTTATTTTTAAATGCTAACAAATAAAGCTGGATTTAAAAGTGAGCGATGTGGCCGAGCAGGATGTTAACCTGCCCGTGCTGGCTGACGCTGAGATTCTAAAATCAGCCGTAATAAGACATGGGTCATCCTGTGGAACATTGTCCCTGTCAGGTAAATGTCGAACTGACGCGACACGACAATCAGCGCATCCGAGGATTGAAGAGTTTGTTGCATGTTATTTTCTCTGCCACCTTTTAAAGCGTCTTCGTCTCTTTTAATAAACGGGACCAACTTCAGCACGTCCGCGCTCCGTTTGTGTTTCGCCACTGCTGTCACTCAAACGGCTGCGGATCGATAACGTGTCAGACTCGCCACGCTGCTACAAGGACGTAAATTGGAACCCACAACTCTTTTTTTTTCTTATAAGCCTTTTCAATTTGTTGCCAAGAAAAAAAAAGGGATTCATGATTTTTACACCCTTCTCAGGAGGCTTTGAGGCTTCTTGACCTCCTAAATCTCCCGCTTTGTTTTCCCCACTCCGCTTTTAATGAAAATGAATCTCTCCAGCTTGGCTGCCAAGACGGAGCAGCTGTACCGACCCTGTAAAACAACCATCGCACACTCGCTGCAACCTCATCTGGACATTAATGAAGCAGCATTTCTCTGATCAAAACCACACAAATAGCAACAATGGGACCATCAGACTGCTTACGCTTGGGTCGCAGCTGCACACACACACTTACACATGATGAGTGTTAATGACCAAAGACTTACTCTCTTGCCAGGTGGGCCAGGTGGACCGGCCTCTCCAGAAGGACCTGGAGGTCCCTGAAAACAAGCAAAGAAAGCATAAGTTCAGGTTCCAATCTTTTCACTTTGATCACAATCTTAACGCAGAAGCTGTCAGCTCAGGGGGAAAATCCCCCACGAGGGACAAGAAGCCTGAAAAATCACTTGAATGAGGAGGAATTGCTGCTCTTCTTCTTGCAATTAATTTAAAGTCATTATGTAATTCCTGCATTTTGGTAAAGAAATCCAACGCTGTTTGTGCTGCAGCGTCCCAGCATGCAGTCATTAATAAACAACTAACTTTGTGATTTCTTTCCCACTAATAACGGCTCATTTCCATGCAGCTGTGATCCGTTAGCATTTGGCTTTTCCTTCTAATCAGAATTAATGAATATACAAGCAGAAAAGTTCATTTGCCCACCACCCGGGAGTACAGAGTAAATTTGATTCAAATGCTGCTTATTCCCTCCGTATAAATACAGCTTACACCTCGAAAGCCAACTACTAGCATATATGTGTTTTCATGCAACCCACCGGCTGACCGGCTTCACCATCCTCTCCCTTCTCTCCCGCTTCTCCGTCAGTGCCCTAGAAACGAGAAATAAAACACAAGAAAAGGTTAGCAACAGCATAAACTCCCCTGGATATTATCACTGCTTAATGTCTGCAAAACAAAGATCTCCACCGCCTGCAAAGTTTCCGTACTTACAGCAACACCTGGCTCTCCAGGGGGGCCGGGGTCTCCAGGGAATCCGACAGGACCCTTTAAGAGAAGAGAGAAAAGAGATGCATCAGGGGGAAAAGTGAAATCTGAGTGTGTGCTGCTGAGATGTAGGAACAGAGGGCATGGTTGGTCATTACTGATGTAAACTGATGAAGGATTTAATGATGATGCTGCAAATACAAGAGAGAAGGCCTTATTGCTTCCCATTACCATGCAGCCATCTCATAGCATCTCCCTCTATAAAAAGGCTTTTTGGCTCAGGAATATGTGTTGGGCTAAAATGGCCGGCCTGGAGGCGCAATGACAAGCTGAGCGCAGGGAATCCTCTGATTTTAAGAGTTTCTGTCAGACTTACAGGGTTGCCCTTTGGACCGTCATCTCCAGGGGGTCCTTTGGCACCAGCAGGTCCAGCAGCTCCGGGTGGGCCAGCCTCTCCTTTTTCTCCTCTCTCACCTTTAGGTCCCTGTATTGAATGTGGGATGGTGCATTAATTACATCAGTTGTTTTTTTACTTGACTGAAAACAGATGAGTAGAGGCTGAATCTGATGACATCTGACGCCAACCACAGACGGTCAATGAGGCTCTAACTAACAAAATAAAGAAGTCTAAACTTTTAGATTTTCTTAGTTATATGAACTTTTCTTCTTTTTAAATAGATAATTATCAGTATAAATACTGGATACACCCTTTTTTTGTTTTTTACTTGAATTTTTATTTTAACTATGAAAATAAATGTATTTTCCAGAAGTGTCCTGGCTAAGCTAAGCAGCAGCTCAGGTCAGTAATAAGAAATACAGCCACATATAATGAAGTATCAATATACTGATGTAGCAATGCATCTACATATCAATGATTTTAAGTGCTGAGGTATTAAAGTATCAGTGTGATGATGTATCAAAGTATTGACATATTGATGTATTTGTGTTACGAAGTATTGATTTAACAGTGCATCAAAGTATCTGTGTATTGATGTAGTAATGAACCGATTTAGCCATGCATTTAAGTAATTATGTAACAATGTGTTAAATATTGATGTGGTGATGTACCAAAGTATTGATGCAGTGATATATTATTACATCCTGATCATTTAACATATGTTTAAGAAAACAAAAACAAATTAAACGTGCCACTTAAAAACACGCCGAAGCTCTTCTCAGCTAAAGAAACGTATCAGTGGAGTTTTGAGAGCAATTTTGCTTCATGCAAACATGATATTTTTCAGGACCAAAGCACCTTGCAGATCCTTCCGGTAATTATGTCTTTAAGAGTCAGGAAAGAGACTCAGTTTGCCGGGCGCTGTTGACTTGTGGCGCAAAGCAGAGGAGCCATGCTGAGCTGATCCACAAGCTTTAATGTGAGGAGCAATTACTTTACCGTGAACAAACAGCGCCTCTCTGAAAAATCCCTCTTATGAATCCATATTTTGCTCTAAATTTGCTTTTCTTCCACTTTGGTACATGTTAACTCAAAATGTACACATTTAACCGACTGTAATTGTATGTACATGTATGTACACCACATTGCTGTTAGAGCAAATAAAATTAGCATTTAAAGCTAAAGCAGTGATGATTCACATGTAATAATATCTTTATCGCAGCAAAACAATAAACAGAGCTTGCTTACCTTAGTTCCAGGCTCTCCAGGGGGTCCTGGGTTTCCGGCTTCTCCTTGCTCACCCTGTGATTAGATAAAAATCAGTGTCTGGATGGATAAACCTTCAACCTGACACGAGGAGGCTTTCACTTTCTCATGTTTTATATCCGAGGATCATTTCACCAACATCAGGAAAATAAATGAATCTGTTTTAAAGCACGAATATAAAAATCTGAAACTTACTTTCTCACCCACAGACCCCATGGGGCCAACGCCACCTGGAGGACCTTGTGGACCCTACATCAGGACACAAAGAAAAAGATTACAGCGTAAAAGATGCAAAGTTATTGAAGATGTAGCTAATATTGTTTACTTCATGCTGTAAGTCATACGTACATCAGCTCCACTGGGACCCTGAGGGCCTCTGGGACCAGGGGGACCAGGAGGGCCCTGCAGAGGCAAACAAAGCATTATATCACTGCCATTTATTAACTTATTTGACGAGTATTTACAAGAAGAGAGGCATGTCTCACCATGGGCCCAACATCAACGTTCTCTCCTTTTTCACCCGGAGGTCCAGGAAGTCCCTGAGGACAAATACCGTGAATAAATAACAACATCTCATGTGGGAATAATTACATCACAACAATGAACGGCTGCACCAACCAGCAGCAGCGCGCCTAATGACTTATATCTGTTTGCATTCGCAGCGGCTCGTGCTACTTGACATTTCATTTCCAGATTTGATTTGACTGCAGGAAAACATTGTAGTGATATGCTAAATATTAAATGTATCTGTGAGCCAGAATTTGCATAAATGAATCAGTATAAATGAATTAGAATCCATGTTTTAACTGCTGTGTAGCCCTATTATCTGTTCAATGAAATATTCAACAGGAAGACGTGGAGCCAGGTCAAGAATACGCCTGCTGAATTAAACAGCTTAACGTGGCTGGAGTGGAGAAACTGGGGTGGGGGTGGGGGGTTAAACCTCATAAGTGCACAGATGAGTTTATTCTCCAGTTCTTTCTGCAGTCTGTAAAAAACCGGCTCACTCGTGCATGTTAATTCAGCCTCATAGTCACGACCTGGTGTGTGTTTGCTGGCTGACATTTCCACCAGCGACCGGCGCGATTAAGCCGCCGAAGCTCGCTTTGCACGTCTGCGTTTGATTCCAGGAACTAAGACGCCATTCCTCTGCACACCAACACCTCACCAGGTGTTAGTTGCATGTATGCCCCCCCACCGCCACCACCCGCCCACAACCATGCAGAGAAATATCACCCTTGTAAAGGTCTTCCCTAATCCTAAAATCGTTAGCTGTGGTATTAATTATGCAGGTCTGCTAAATCCACTCGGAGAGGAGGAGGCTGTTGGTGCAGGTCGGTCCGCGCAATTAATGGAAACACAATGGGAAGTGAATTACACCCAATTAAAAGTCCATTGAACACAATCCTGCTAAGATAAAAAAAAAAAGCACCGTGGAGATGAGTTGTAGTCTGCTTTCATCAAGAACACAACCTCAATCTCTGTGGAAAACTGTGAAAGTGTAAAACTTTGGGAGTTGCTCATTAAAAAGTGGATAATTATAAATAAATGGACTTCGACTGCGAGGAAGATCTTTGTCTCACGGCAGCTCGTCGTACTACATGGAAGCCGTCACATGGAAGCCAGAAAATGGAATGAACAGTGCAGCGTGATTTGGTTTGTAGCAGCGCTGCACGGGCAGGAGATGGATGCTGCTGGAGAGCAGAGATGAGGGGTGAAATCTCTGCCCTCCACAGATCCAATGAGACTGCTATGGAAGAGTGAGCTGCGTCTGTCCACATTTATTCTCTATCAGCTGACCCTCGCGCTTGTTTCTGTCATCGTTAGAAAAGCTGCCGTGATGGGAAATGTTGAGCAAATGATCCGTTGTGTTGGTCGTCCCCGCTCGCTTCCCAACATGTGATTACTGCACATCATGCTGGTTATTGCGGTTCGGGTTATAAAATTAACTGACTGGAAATGATGAATTGACATCAGAACAGATCATAAAAAAATCATGGATTCATTTCAAGTGAGGATCTCTCCGGCTCTACGTGACTGACTACAATTAGCTCAGTGAGTGTGTGAGGAAAGATGAGACATTTATTTGGGCCAGTGTCCAAGCATATTTTGCAATTTGAGAAAATGTTTAGATTTTTTGTCCAAACTTTGAAATAAAATGTCTGTTATCTAAATTTTTTATTTTAATTCAAATTTTGTAGAAAATGAGCGAATGAGCATCAGAAAAGGCAGAACATGTCAAGTGTGGTAGACAGTGGCTGTGTCTGCTGTGCACACTAAGCCCTGAAACCTCATTCACGAAATACATTATATCTTTAAATTTTCTTTTAGCCTTTTTTTGCTGGAGATCTTTTCATATAAAATGACAGTCTGACAGTTTATTTCCACCTGCTCTGATGTCTGTGACACTCATCACCTGATACAGCATCTTCCATCACAGTAATGGTGCCAGTTTTAAACGTTTGCATTGTCTTACTGACACGAACTGAACTAATAATTATAAAAATAAGAAAACGATTACAGATAAGAGTGCAGACGAGGAGAATGCTGCTTCTTATGTTTGCAAGACATCACGTTAGCTCCTGCTGTAATGCATTATGGTCTATATTTAAATATAGCATCTATGGTCACTCGTCTAGTGACCATAGATGCTCACTTCTTTTCAAGATGCATTGTGGGTAATGGGCACCACTTATTCTGTCTTGACATTCGGACACTCCTACAAAAGGGCGATGAGCACTTTGTACATATATAGGGCACTATGTAGGGGATAGGGAGCACATTCGGACACATCCAACAACATCATTATAAGTATCTAAGACTGACAAAAATACCTGATTTGGAGAAAAATAAATGAGCTTCTGCTCTGGTACCTTGGTATGTTAATAACTTCCATAACTAAAAGTTAAAATCATTGATCGCTAAGTGAAAGCAATCATAATGTGGGCAAAGTCATTTAAAGAAACAGCTGCTTTTAGTACGAACCTGCAGGCCGATGGGACCGGGGGGTCCGGGGAAGCCTCTGGCGCCTTCATCTCCCTTTTGTCCAAACATTCCCTGCTGACCTCGCGGACCTGGCTCTCCATCACCTCCCTGAGAAACATTGTCTTAATTTTAGTTGCAAGTTGAATTTTAGGAAGATTGTGATTTCCATCTAGATGTGTGAAATCCACAGTAAGCTCAATGAAATCCAAATTTTGTACTTACAGCAGGACCTGGGGCACCCACAGGACCTTGAAGACCAGCAGGTCCAGGAGGACCCTGAACAAACCGAATGCACACAGAGTTAAATCCTTTATGTTCTACAACCAGGAATAAACCTGTTTCATGTGAATGCTCTCCAACCCACCTGCTCTCCCTTGTCACCTTTACTTCCTTTCTGACCAGGCTCTCCAACTTCTCCCTGGGAAAGACAAAAACACAGTTTTACATTTTCCAGCCCAACTTTGCTTCTTCTCTAAACGCTGCAGACATTGGTGAAATCCCTCAGCTGCAGGCGAACAGCTGAGATTAGATGATGCTGAATGCCTGACAGCAGCTAGAAAACATCTACTGTCTGCATGTTGCTGCTCATGTGGTCATGGAGATGGTTCAAATGAGATTCACGTCAGCTTCAACAAAAAGTAGCAGCAATCCGTCTATACATACACAAATATATATATTTTTATATGTGTGTTTGTGTATATGTGTGTGTGTGGAGAGAGAGAGATAGATATGATAGATATAGATATAGATATGTGTGAAAAAGTATAATACTGCATCTCCATTAGTAGTCAGCATCTGCAGCATCCATTGTAACTTTATGATACATTATCATAACAACATTATCATAACAAAAGCAATCAGATTCAGAAGAGCTGATGTCAGAGTGATGATATGGATGCAGACAAAATACATAAGCAGATCCACAGATCCAAACACAATAACACACACACACACACACACACACACACACACACACCTACAGTAGTGTTTGTGTAACTACCCTAACAACAGGAGAGAGAAGAAGAAGGAAAGGAAGAAGGAAAATCAGGAGCAGAAGAAACAGAAGAAGAAGAGAGAGTAAGAGATGAAGAACCAAGAAAAAAAGGAAGAAGCAAACCTGAAGATGGAGAGAGAGAATTACAAGCAGAAGGAGAAGAAAAAATGGGAAGTAGAAGAAGAGAAAAGACAATAAAGAAAGAAGTTGAAAATGGAAAACAGAGTGAAAGATTTTCAAGGAAAAAGGAGAAAAAAGGAGGAAAACAATGTATTAGAAGAAGAGACAAAAGCAAGGGGAGCAAGCGAAGAAGAAAAGCAAAAGAACAGGGAGAAGTAGAAGATTGGGAAGAAATATAGAAAAGCAGATGAAAAGCAGAGAAGAAGAAAGAGAAACAGACTAGAAGAAAGAGAAGAAGAAGAAATAAGTCACCACTTGAGTAAGTTCTGTTTACTGATGAGCTTTATTCTGGGAATCTTTCCCTTCATCCGTTCCTCTGAACCTGTCTGATAAACATGTTTATGTCTCTGGGCAACGTGAAGCTGTCAGCATCAACGTGTCTGAGTCCTGCTAGGGTGCAGAAAGTGTCTGTCTATGGATGGATGGATGGATGGATGGATGGAAACATGAAGCTGTGAATTAATGGAGGCGGTTGGAACAACAGCATGAAAAAGATGCTGGTAACAGCAGATAACTGACCTTGTCACCATCTTCACCAGGTGGACCCTGGGGTCCAGCAGGCCCTGGCAGACCGACAGGACCCTGGACACCATCACGACCAGCTGGACCCTGAGGTCCTTTCTCACCCTAAAAAAACAAAAAAATGTTTTTAAATCAAAGCTCTGAAGTCAGATGAGAAAACAGAAAACTCTGAAACGGAAAAAGAACTCACAGGGGCGCCTTTCTCACCAGCGGGACCTGGAGGGCCCTGGGGACCAGGTCTTCCAGTTTGGCCAACTGGACCTGCTTGACCAGCAGGACCCCTCTCACCAGGAGAGCCCTGAAAGCATCATAGATTGTTCTCAATGGTTTGATTAAATTCACTGATGGTCCAGGTCTACTGAATGTCCGCCGTTAGCACACTAGCAGACCTTGCTGAGCTCTCTTGCTAATGCATCCATACAAACACACCAATGCACACACCTTCTCTTTATAAGAAAAGCAAGAAAGCAGCAGCAGAAGAGGACAATAACAGGAGCTTTTATGCTTGGATAAAGCAGTGATGCTGTCAGAAAGCTGACGTCTGAGAGCTTCTTTCAGCTCTGAGCATCTCAGGCGGAAACATGGTTCAATCCAGCTCTGTAGATGCAGGAGGTCAACGTTCATCTAAATCCATTGAACAATCCCTTCTTCGCTCAATCAACCCTTCGTTTTCTGGCATCAAACAATATTGATTTGTCCCAGATGGTTGACAATATAAGAAGGTGTAGTGATACATCAATACAGCGATTAATTAATATGCAGATATATCGATAAATTGATGTATCAATGAAATTACATATCATTGAACCAACATATTGATGTAATAATGCATCGATACATGGACTGATGTCGATTCAATACTGATTTATCCATTCATTGTGCATTGATACACACAAACACTGATTCTCTGATGTATCAGTTCATTAATACATAAGTTTTTTTGTTCAACAATATATCAATAAATTGATTCATATATATGTTGGTTCATCTATAAATTGTTACATGAATATTTTGATAAATCACTACATTGAGAGACTGATGTACGGATTCATTGTTAATTGATAAATTGTAAGTTTGACTCATTGATTCTGTGGTATATTTATAAATCACTGCATCAATTTTTGGATTCAATGATATATTTATATATTTATACATTGATTTATTGGTTCATTTACTTTGATACATTGAATATCATATCTTGTTAATCGATACATCAATCAATTCTTACCTTAATATTTATTTATTGCTGTAATGATACATACATCATGGTTCATTGATAAATCCAAACTTTGACTCACTGACTCTTTTTTAACACCAGTTAATCAATGCATCAGTTTTTTGATTCAATGATGCATTGATATTGATCCACTGATAAATCGAGATATTGATTTTTTTAAACACTAATTTACTGGAATTCATCAATTTATTGAAGCATCAGTATGATTCAGTGATACAGTAGTATTGATACTAACTGAAAATATTGATCATACATCAACACAGATCTCATGTGCAAGATGCTTTAAGGAGAGAATCTAAAACGGTTTCATTTCATTGTTTTAACAACCAAAATGTCACAAATTAAAATATTGATAATTACAGGTGTCACCATAATAAAGTCAATCCGCCCTACATTGGTTACTGTGGTAAGTATCATATCATATCAATTACTGGATCTGATCATGGCCAAACTTGATAGTGGTAAGCACTTAGCCATTCACATTTTTATAATTACAACATGCAAAAACATAATCACATCTTAAGTTCAGTAAGATTGGAAGTATATAAGCTGGACTATCAACATGTAGTTTAAAGGTAAAATTGAGATAAAAAAAAA
>JBBBVT010000019.1:18084380-18097608 GCA_037177035.1 Craterocephalus eyresii | reverse complement strand
GATGGGACCGGAATTCCCCAAATATCAACTTCTGTGTCTCCAACAGACAAAATCAATCCAATACTTCTTAATCAATCCAAGAGTTTCTTTAACAGAATTGTGTTCTTGGAGGAGATAAGAAGTAAAACAAAAACTACTACAGAAGCTTAATATTTTTGGCTTTTTCATTATTGTCTGGGAACGTTTTTAGCGGAATTTAAATATCTGATATTTTATCTCTTTCATTTTTACTCTTTATATATTTCTTTTTTAAGCTCCGGAAATGTTTTTAGCAAAACTTCATTATTTGTTGAATTTTAGCTTTTAGTTTCTCAATTTTATATGTTGTTTTACCATGGCTCTCTGTAGCACTTTGAGATTCCCTAGCAATATATAGTGCAATACAAAATAAATATATATATTATTATCATTATTATTAATCTGCAGATCATGACACTTTTATAATTGATGATTTAACTTCTTATACATATACTGCTTATTAAATAAATAATAATGTAAATACTTTTAATATAAATATATTATTTCTATGTAGTTCAATATTAACATGTTTTATTTCATATATAAACGTATACTTTCATGAGTTATGTTGTATTCTTGATTATTAGATAGTAATACTATTTCATTGTATGTGTTACATTTTCTACGATTCTCATGAGAAGGCATGAAGAAGTGTTTCTGTATCTGATGAAAAAGAACATCCAGCATGTTGAGATCAATTAAAATCTAAAAACCCAGTGCATTTTTTAAAAACAAAACCACACTCTGTACTGACTAGATAAACACCATAGTCATGTAAATTATGCAGAGACGCAAGAACTTGTGAAGTATCGGTGCAGCAGCAGCTTCTTTTTGTTCCAATTGTTGGTAAATGGTAAAAAAAGGCAGTAATAATTTCCCCTCCTGTTACCCCCTTCATCTCAGGAAACCGGACCCATACCTTAGCTCCCTCCTTGCCAGCAGCACCTGGAAGACCCTGCTCACCGGGTGGGCCAGGAGGTCCAGGGTGTCCTCTCTCACCAACAGGACCAGTCTCTCCGGTGGGTCCCTAAGATGAAAGCACACATTAGAATTTCAGACAATGCAAAAAAAATTGAATTTGAATTTGAAAAACAGCTGTTTTAAAGACAATTATAATAGAATAATCTGAATAATCTCCCCCCCCTTTCTTTTAAAGCTGAAATGTCCTGAAAATGTTTTCCATCTTGTTACAGGATGAGTCAGCCTTTCTCTCTTCCAAAAAGTCTTAAATTCTGCCTGTTGAACAAATGTTTAAATCCCATATTTCCTTATTCAAGTCAAATACAAGTTTCTAAGGAAGAAAAATCGTTTTAGAAAACATTTCTCGTACCTGGGGCCCAACGACACCTCCAGGACCAGGTGGACCAGTTTTTCCTTGGAAACCCTGAAGAAAAAGATCACAAAACAATTACAAAGACATAATGTAGCAGTTGTAGTCTGAGGAGCCATTAGTGGCTTTGCTTCAACAGATAAAATGGAAATCAGGTTGTGACTCTGCAGAAACTGCTCCTCCATTCCTGTCGCTGACGTTTTCCGCTGCATTACATAAAATGATCTTCTCATTAAGCAGGTCGAGAAGCATGATGAGACTTAAAAGGGACTGGAATCAGAATGTCCCATGGATAAAATGCAGCAGATGTAGTTGACCAGAGGCGATACTGTAATAGTTCCTTCATGGATGATTCATAACTAAATGCATGCGTAAGTACTAACTTTAGATGTAAAGCACAGCATGTTTATTTTATCTATATTATTCATATTATTTATCTCATTTTATCCCACTAAAACTGCATTCAAACTTTACAAGTTAGCAACAAAAGGACACAAAGTAGACAGCAAATGCTTGACATGCCGTTTATAACAGCTGTTTAAAGGGTGTCTAAATCTGAACAATAAGTAATCCACAGCAGTGTCATTCTGTTTAAATTTAAATGAATTAGTCACAGACATACCAAAGGCCTTCTTTGCTAATTTTAGCTAGCTTGTTCACGCTGCCAGAATGCTGCAGGCGGTGACAAAGTCTCTAATTCTGTCTGTGGCAGACAGTTTGTCATTTTAAAGGCCCTTAAAACATGTTTTCTTAATTGGCTTATGTTGAGTTAAGAGTTCATTAAGGAAAAACGATAAATTAGTTTGCTTTATGCCTTACTTTTTTCTAGTTTTAAGAAAATAAAAGGTCAAGTTAAATTGCGAAGATTTAACCTCCCCAAAGAAAATGCAACTAAAGAGCTGATGTTGTTGCTTTAGGTCCACATCTGCATCCTTCTATCTGTCTGTCGCATCTGTTGCCGTCCACCGAGCTCACTGTAGACCAGAGTGTGTGTTGAGGTAACTTTAAAGTTCCTCATGAAGTCATAAATTCAGTACGAGACATCAGGAAGTGGCTTGACAATATTTAGCAGAAATCTAAAGGAGCTGAGTCAGAGCATGCCAGTTTCTTCGCTAAGATCTCGGCTGCTAAGCGAGACGGCGACAACAACACAAGTTGAGCTAAATCTAACTTGAGCTTCATTCACAATCATGTCCAAGCCAACAAAGACTGGGCTCCCACCAAGAATCTAGGCCATGATAGAGTCAAACATCTGGTCATGGTTCGTTTACATCATATTTAGATACTAATCAGAAAATTAGAATATCCTGAAAAAGTGCTGCATTTAACTTCAAAGATGAAATGTACATATATAGACAAATACTATGCAAATCAATATATTTCAGTTTTCAGAAAACCTCTAATTAAAAACTAGATAATAATATAATATTCTAATATTATATGATAATAATATAATAATATATATTAATAATATTCTAATAAGAATTAGAATATTGTTTGAAATAAAAAAAAAATTGATTTTTAATATAAAAATGTCAGGCCTCTGAGAGTAAAATCTTGCATCTGTAAATCATCTTAGAACATAAAATGTGTTGTTTTCACCTTTTCTGTTGAATTACCTGAATAAAACAACTTTTCGAACATTATGTAATTTTCTGATTCGTATCTGTATGTAGCAGGAAAGCTATAAAAGCTGCAGAATGTGTTCCTAAAGGATCGGCCTGATGCAGAATGTGTCACAAAGGGTCTTAATCCCGGCTGTTTTAATCCATTCACACACAAAGAAGCTGTAGAGCTGTGTACAGTATCAGATTGTTCCAGACATGCAGGAACTGAACTGAAGGGTATTTCCTCAATCCAAAACTTTCCAGGATAAAATATGGGGATCTATGATGTCCCACAGTCTGCATAAACAGAGAAATTACTCGGATAAAGTCTTCTTACACAACTTCAGTCACTTATGTCTTTGACCTCCACTATGTGAACCTGAAGGGGGCAGGGGCCAAGTGCAGAGGGCTGACAACAGAGGTGAACCACTGTGGGCCCTTCATTATTTGACTGAATCCCTGCCAGCATGTCCATGTGGGGCCAACAAGGGTTAAATTTGGGCTGACTAAGGTACTGAGTGGGCTGGCTGTATGAGCCCCATAACGGATGAGGACCCTTAGGACCCTTATCTGCAGCCCAAACCCACATGGTCATGCTGGCTGGGAATAGTTGAATATTATCTACACATAGCTTGGATCTTATTGTCAAAGCTCAACATGATGCTGATAAATATGAACCCATCACAATTGATAGAAATCAGCTATTTGATGAATAATGCAGCAAAACGTGTAAAAACACGTCTGGTAGCCTGTTCTTTTCTCGACCGATCAAAGCATCCGAACATCCAGACCGGATGAAACGGGACAAACAGGAACATGTTTCACTCTGACAGCAGCGTGAGGTGCGCAGGGACCTTTTGCATTTTGACATTTGATCACTGAATCACCGACTTATCGATCCATAACCAATTTCCCCCCGGAGGTGTTAAACTCTTGCAACTTGTCATGGTGCAACCAAACAAAGCTTCATATCTGAGCTCTTGGAGCCAATCCTGCCTGACTTATGTCTCCAGCCTTTAGTGATCACTGCACTTTGTGATTTATGCTGATGTATTATTCAGCGAGGCCCCGGGGCCATGCGGCGGAAGCATCGGCGCTAACTCAGGCGCGCTGGCTCAAATTTTGATTTGCACTTCCTCCGATTCAACTTATTTTGCTGGGCTCGGGCGCCCGCAAAGCATTTTTATTGCCGCGATCCGTTCTTGTATCGGGTGGTTGTGGAGCCCGTTCATCAGCGCATAAATCTGCAGCCATAAACGACCTGATGAAGACAATCGTTGTTGCTTGAAATGCAGGAGAGGCCGTGGAACCCCGGTGTGTGCTGTATTATATTATCTATGGGAAAGAGGCTGGCAGAAAGGGAAGCTTTAATGACAGAGGCGACGATCTGTCAAGCTTTTAGTAGAATTTATTGCCCTCGGAGGCTCGTTAAGCTAAGGTTCACCGATACATACTAAGCACAGAGAGATCGAAGATCAGGTCAGGAGATGCAGAGAGATGTGATCAAATCAGATTTCTTCTTCATGTGAGGTAAATCTTACGTCCCTCGGGAGGCCCCGTCCATGCATCAGTACATCTACAGATTCAGTTCTCTCTCTGAGATCCTATTTATTACCAGTTCAAAGGTGCAAAACACGCTGCATAAGGTGCATTTCCCAGATAACCAGGAGACTTGGAACCTGTCTGGATCTATATAGACAGACACAAAGACTCAGACGAAGGTGCCAAGAGTTTTCTTTCGTAAACTTCTGGTTTACAAGGCATGTTCACTAATTTGGCGTCCCGCTGAGATGGTAAATCACATTGTTATCCCCTGAATACGAGAACGCGGGAGGTAAGGGTGATCAGAGGGGGGAGCTCCATCTTGCAGCGAGGCAGTTTTAGAAATAAGAATTCTTTTAAAAAAGCCTTTAAACAGGTAGTTTAATTTATAAATAGCTTAATACTCACCGTCTCTCCTCGCTGGCCAGGGTGTCCAGGCAGCCCGTCCTTTCCAGGTGGTCCCTGTAAGGTAGACATCAACACATTGATTTAGTTGGGAAAATTGTACATTTTTCTTTCTTTTTTCAGGCACAATATCAGTGAAAACAAAAAAACAGGCTCATAATGCAAACAAAGGACGAATTAATCTAAATACAGGATTCCTAACTTACAGAACTTCATAAATTCCCCAAATTTGATGATTTTTTACTTAAGATGTTTGCAAAATCAGTAAACCGGTAGTTCAAACAGAATGAGGAAAAAAGAAGGAAAACACACAAATGTTGGAATACGTACAGGGGGGCCTTTGGGTCCAGAGAAGCCCACGGGTCCCTGTGGTCCTTGAGGTCCCTGCAGTCAGCAAACAAACAAGAATACAGATTTTAGATGCAAACGTAAAAAAAAGGATGTCTCACTACATTATGTAAAAAGCAAATGATGGGGCAGGCTGTGTGGATGACTCGTTCCAGAGGAGTCTGATTAAACTAATTAATGCTGTTTACTCTTGATTCTCATCATTCGGAGAGCAGGAGCTCCAGGCAACATGAATTTTACTTTGTTGAGTCTGTAACTGAACACCATTCCAGGTTCTGGTCCTGGTTCTGGTTCTGTTGGAGGTTTTCCTTCCTACTAAAAGGGAGTTTTTCCTTCTCTAGCGTTCCCACTCTTAGCTAGGTCATTAACCTTTACCAATAGGTTTAGATGAACAAGGTTATAATGAGTTTATATAAAGTGGATCATAACTGGTAAATAATTAATTGGACTGAAATTGATAAAAGGATAAAAGTTCCAAAACCCTGACTTTGTTATAAACTGGCGATTATAAAAATAAAGTTGGACTGAACTGAATTTCTTAGAAAGTTTTTAGTTTTTTAAAGTTTTCAAAGTTTTCTAAAATTCAAGAACATGAATTAAGTGAAATTTATTTGACTTTTATTATTTTGTCATAACAACCTTTGATCTAATAACCTGGATTTTCAGAGTCTGCTGTTTAACTCAGTGTATTAATATTTAATATGGTGTTACGCAACATTAAAAGTCAGAGTCAACTACAAACAGAAAAGTTTTCCAGCATTCTGGAAAAAAACTGGGACCAGTGAGGGTGTCAGGTATGGGTATAAAAACAGCATCCACAAAACACTCAGTCTTTCCAAGCAATGCTGGGAAGAGGATGGGAAGAGGTTCTATTAGGGAATCAATAGTAAGTAATAAATAACCAAAATTTTAAATATTGTTGGTCTTTCAACATCTAAAACACGTAATATGATAAGATTGCGGATGTCTGGATCAGGGAAACCTCCTCATATGGAGGGACGGTATCAGTGTCAGTGGCTGGGTTGGCTGGGATTTTGGAGAAACATATGCTAGCATTCTGTGGGTGATGTTTGAAATATAAACTCCTCAACTTTAATCTCACATATCAAGATTGAACTGTATCTTTTAATAACGTATGTTTAAACATTTACAGCATCAGGCGGGAGGGAAGTGCAGAGTTTATGACCTTACAGTTTGACCAGCTGAAATCTCACAACTATAAATCCCAAATTAGCTTCCGCCCACCAAGAAACCAAGAAGATGTTCAAAAGCTTCAAAATGCTGCTAAATGGAAACCTGCTCACTTTGGGAGGCCTTAAAGCCTGTGGGCGAGCATTTAAAGCAATTTACTGATGATACAAACTTACAGCTTCTACGTATGCGTGTTCAGATTCACCCAGTTTGTCATAAATTTGAAAAAAACTGTAAATTCTAAGAAAATGAAGGACTGTTTGTTGTTTTATGGATTTGACTTCAGCTTCATCATACATGTGCAGGATTAGGGAGTGTGGGTGAGTTTCTGAGCTCATTCTTATTAAGTTCTAAGGGTTTGGTGAATCCATCAACGTGAACGTTCAAAGAGATTTATAATGGCACACACATACACACACTGGGTGCTGTGGACTTACTCTCTCACCAGGTGGACCCGGAGGACCATCATTGCCTGCTGTGCCCTGCAACACACAATAAACCATCATGGGTTCACATCTGAACACAGACATGTTTGACAAGGTAAAGTATTGCACTGAGAGGTGTGAGGTGTCTACCTTGGGACCAGGTTTTCCTGTTGGACCTCTGGCTCCTCGAGCACCACGTGGACCCTGAACACACAACAACCCAGTTTTCCCGCATCAGACCCTAAAATCCTGCTGCTGTCACGCAAATAAAACATGACGGAGCAGCTCAGGACGTACCGTCGGACCTCTTTGCCCTCTTGGACCAGGTTTTCCAGCGATACCCTGTCAGAGAACAGCGTGATGCATGATGTTAGCAGTCATCTCCCATAATCCACAAGGGGTGGGGAAATTGCATAGAAAAATCGAGCATCAATCATAAAACTGATTTTTTTTTTTGTTAAAACTGCAAAATCATGATTCTTTCATAAAACTGGAATATCTGGATTTTTAATTTGACAATTTCAAGATGGATATTTTTGTTTAAAAATCTAGCTTTTTTCAAATGAATGAAAACAATCTTTTCAATGATTTTTATTAATTTCATTTTTATTTATTTTTATTTTACTGGTCTTGTCGGGCCCTAAAGTAGAAGAATGTTGGTCTGGCTACTCTGCTGATTTTTCATAAGTGAAATTAAGAAAAAAAAAACTAGCAAAAAGCTTTTTTGTAGAAATATGCAATATCGAAGAATCATGAGAATCCCAGTTTAAATCGAATAGGCACCCAAAAAATTGTAAAGGAGTCGAATCTTGAGGAGCATATCGTCCCACCACTATTGTCCACTAAAATATCCACTTATACAGGGCTAAATGAAAAAAACGTGAAAAGCAACCACAACGATCTGTGAGCTAATTAAACCAAAAAACTTATCATATCATCAAAAAGAAGAAGATATTATCATTTGACTGACAGCAGGGTGTGCAGGGAATGGAGGAAAACTGAATCCTAAGTCACCTGCAGCTAAGAGCTTTTCATGATGGTGAGATGTTCCCCTTCCACAGAAAACCCTGCAGAGCACATCCATGCGCTGTTTGAGGGTGTGATGCTGATGCTGCGGCCCTCAGACCAGAAAACTGGGAGCAGTGGCAGCTTCTGAACTTAAACCTAATATGAAGTGGGTGGTCTGCTCTGTCCCAACACCTCAGTACTTATCCTTTATGCAGGTATACTAAACGGAAAATATTTGGATGAATTCCAGTGAGTGAGGAGACGTGATCAGCATTGTGAGGTATCTAAGAAACCCCCACCTTTGGAAGGTGAAACTTGTAAACATTATTTAAATAATTTACAGCTTTTATTAAAATCTGTTGGGGTGACAGGAGGAAGGGGAGGGGCATTTGGGGTGAGCAGTGCTGTGTTTGGTCATTTCCACCTCCAGCTCTGCCAAATCTCCAGTTCCTGACTTGAGACGATCATTTCAGGAGCTTCTAGGTGTGAAGTCCTGTTAGAGCAGGGAGACACATCTGATGGCTGCGAAATCACCAGCAAACGTTGTTCCCGGTGTTTAGACGGAAGGCAACTTCACACAGCCTGGAAACCCATCCTGCTAAAGTTTTACCTTCTAACAAAAAAAATCCTCACATGTTTTTCCTTCTTTCTCAGATTTTTTAAATTTTACTACATTAAAGGTCCAGTGTGTAAGAATTACAGGCACCTAGGGGTAAAGATGGGAAGAGAAACGACTCCTGCTCGCTCTTATCAAACAAGGACAGTACTGCAGTAAAGATGTAGTAAATGAAGTAAAAATGGTGGCCCGCAAATTGCAGCTTCCATGTATGTAGACCCATGACAAGCTGATATAAACAGCTCATTCTAAAAGAGTAAAAAGATTAATTTTAGTAAAGTTATAAAATACTAATAAAACGGTTTTCAATGATATATCAAAATTTTCAGTTTTTCACCTTTTGATTTTATGACATACTGCACCTTTAATGTTTAACTTCAGATTGATGTTCACATTTTAAGAGCTAAGTTGTAGATGGTATACACCTGTTAAGAAAAGTTATTTGTTTTAAGTGTTTGTTAAAGTTTACAGTTTCCTTCATTTAACAGTTTGTTTTTGAAATCCAAATTTTTTTTGCGCAACAATGCAAATAATCCCAGTGAAAAATTTGTATTATTGTCCAGCACTAAAATAAATTTAGGTCAAAAAACACATTAAAGCATCTCCAATGATCCGATCTCCGCTGTGCAGAGATGGGGGTCTTCTTACCCTTGCTCCTTTCTCTCCGTTGGCTCCTGGGAATCCCGGGAATCCACTTGAGCCCTGTCAGCGAGGAAGAGAATGAGAGAAAAAAGAATATTTTAATCCTTTAACACGATGATAGTTTGGTTAAACTGTCGTGTTCATGCGCTGGTCATGAAGCGTGAAGGAGGGCGGACATTTTCAGCATTACACAATCAGCTGCCGACGAGAAAACAGACGGTGGTTTCAGATAAATCTTTGCATGAGACACCTCTGAGGAGGAGATTAAGAAGCAGCTTACCGTCAGAGCCAAACCTCCACGCGTGCAGAAACGGTGACATTAAACATTTACTTCAACTATCTGACATCCTGTCACCTTGCAGAATTCTTCGTTCGTTCAGACCAAATAAGGAAATATCTCCTTTTATCTTGTAACAGACGTTTCTGTGGTTATGACGACTCTTACCTTAGGTCCTTGTCGTCCGGGATAACCTGGTAATCCTGGCATGCCCAGTTTCCCCTGAGAGACATTATGATCACATAAGATAATAAATACAGTTTTAACAAAGCTGGACCTGGATTTATTTATTTTTAAAAAGAAGTGTTACCTTCTCTCCTGCAGGACCAATGGGACCAGACTCGCCATTGGGGCCTGCTCTTCCTTTGGGCCCCTCAGGACCGTCCTCTCCGCGGGGACCAGCCAAGCCAAGCTCACCCTGCGGTCCACAGAATCATTGTGAGATAAAAAGAGCGGAGATAATAATCTGGAAATAAACTTATAGTCTGATTTCCACTCCTCACCCGGTCGCCTTTTATCCCCATGTCCCCTTTGAAACCGGGGAAACCGTCCTCACCCTGAAGGGGAGACAGAAAGGAGTCAAAGAGTCAGCAGCTGTTTATTCATTTTAATGCATTAATGTTCAAAATATAAATTTCTCAAAAAGCAAACGAGATTAAATGGTTATTTTTCTCCATTTCTGAGGGATTCATTGAGCGCGTCTTGGTGGATCTGAGGGTTGATGCTGCCCTCTGCTGGTTAGACTGTAGAACAGCACATGATGGAACAGGTCCATGGGTTTACAGGTGAATCAGGAGAATTCTTTTTTTAAAATTAAGAATGGATCTTAGAGTGAAATGAGTATTTTACACAGTAAAGTTCTGTGAAATTTGGACACTGATGGACATAACTGGGACCTGTCTTCTCCTCGTCTCTCTGCTGTGTGACATGAATAATGTATCACTGAGCGTGTCTGCTGGCAGCATCACAAAGCCCAAGTAGACCCAACCCTGAAGTAAAGCTCTGTTTTTATTCATAACAAAAGCTTTCTCCTCAAGGTTTGCACTTTTTGAATCTCTGGCTGTAAAAAGAAAAAAATATTCAATAAAGAAAGGACATGAATATGTAATCAACTCATTTTATGGAGCTGTAGTGATGTGAGATAAAAACAGGCACACTTCAGACTGCTTTCTGTTATTCCACAGAGTGAAACGCACACTTATTTCAAAAGTACTCAAGCCTGATCGCAGCGGCGTTTCAAAGCCGAAGCGGACAGAACGACAGCTTGGATGGAGGCTTGTGGCTGTGCGCTGACCTCTGCAGGGGACGCAGCTCGCAGTGGACGTCCACTACAGCTCAAGAGTCCAAACAAAGGCCGTCCTTTCAGACAGACACAGCTCTGTGATGGGAATACGTTTATAGACACTTCCCCAGGGTTTAGACTTTGCATTTTTCGCTTCAGTCTTTTAACTTTCTACATGGGAAAGTCAAACGAACTGAACAGAAAACTGGTTCAAACCGGTGCGTTCACACATGTACCTTCTCTCCCTTGGATCCTTTCAGGCCTCGGACACCGTCAGCTCCCTGCCGGACAGGAACAAGAGATCAGCTTCCCGACGTTTCACAGTACGAGGAGTCATGAAGGACAATGAAGGAGGTCGTACCTTAACGCCACGGGGGCCGGGATAACCGATGGGACCCTGGGGACCAGATGGACCCTGATGCAAAGAATCAACACAAATTTAATGTAGTAAAAGCTTCTGAAGTATAACCTATAACACTGACTTTGTTCCAAAAAACACAGTTTGGCTATTAGATAAAATAAAGCTTGTTTAATTTCAGCTCTTAAAGAGGAAAATATTTCATCACATTACTGATGCACACTTCAAAATCCATCAACCATCATTAGTACCGTCTTTAAAATTACCATATTTACTCAGTTTATTTCAGCAAGACAAACCTCATTTAGCTTCTATTACAAAAGCACAGCTATGTTCAAGAATCCAGATGCTAAATTTAGCTTTAACTCACTCAAGTTTTCTTTTTTTTGCATTGTGGTTTAGATACAGATGCAGAGATGATCTGAGCCAATAGCACGCAGCCTCATGGCCCAGAGAGTGGGACCGGTTACTTTATTTTATTTAACCTTTATTTAAACTGGAAAAATATCCCATTTAGATTACAAATCTCCTCTGGCGCAAGATAGTCAGAAACAAATATTAAACACAGGTTAGCCAGTTAAAACACATAAAAAATAAAAATAAATTTTCTTTACAAGCACATTACAAAATAAACATGTGCTAGTTTGAGTGAGTCTCAAAAACTTGGATTTAAAAGTGATCCGTGCAGTTAGCTCAGTTACAATCCAACACGGGTTTCAGCCTGTCGTATCAAACTCTGAGGTAAAAAGTGTGTCAGCATTGTTGTGTGTGAACGTTTTTAGGTTTACATCATTTCAACTGATTCGTGGTGAAAAATGAAGCTCACATCCTCCGACCATATTAAATGAAAGAACTTACTTGGGTTCCTTTCTCTCCAGCGGGACCCTCCTTACCAGGATGACCCTGCAATGATGACACAAAGCATCAGAAGTGTTTTAACAATGTGTTCCACCACAAGCTGCAGTGTCTGAGGGGAACACAAACACTGCAAAATGTCAAGAATGCAACGATTTACACAAAAAATAAAGTTATTGATCTGTAAAGGTCCAAAAATAATCAAATAAATGTTGTAACTATTTTTTGTGGGAAAAAAAGTGCTTGTTGAGAATTTGGAGCGGCATGCTGCTGTACAGGAGGTGTTATCAGGCGAGACCTGCACCGTTCTGCATGTCTGCATAGAAACAGCACGAAGTCTGCCCAGAACATAATCTGCTGCTGGGGAAAGAAACTACAAAATGATTAATATTCCGAACATTCCATCTTGTTTTCTTCCCTTTTCTTTTTAGATTGATTGCTTGAAGTGGATAATTCCCTGTCTGTGTTTGTAATTCTGATGCCATGTGTGAAGGCAGAGGCGATCGTAGCACTCACAGGAGGCCCATCAGCTCCAGGTAACCCAGGCAACCCTGACCTGCCCTGAGGGCCCTGAATCAGGAGGAGAAACAGAGGCACAACATCAGAACAGAGACCAGTTTTCACCAAAAATAAAAGCTAAAAAGAAAAGTTGAATAAAATAACCTGAAGAAGAAGAAAATGTAACAGTAGAAGAGAAACGTAGGATGAGAAGAAGAAGAAGAAGTAGAGAAGCAGGAGTAATAGAAGAAAGGAGGAAAAGAAGAAAAAATTGAAAATGGAAGTATGGGGATAAAAGAAAGGTGAAGCAAAACTAGAAAAAGAAGGAGAAAATGTACAATAAGAAAAGGAGAAGAGGAAGCGAAGGAGGAGAAGACAAGAAGTTAAAGAGGAAAGATGAAGAGGAATAGATGAAGAAGAAAAAGTAGCAGAAGAAAAAAGGAAAGGAGGAAGGACACAAGAAAAAGTACAAGGAAAATCAGAAGACAGGAAAGTAAGAAAATAAGATAAAAAAGTGACAGTAAAAGTAGAAAAAGACATAAAAAAAGACATAAAAACAAGAAGAAATACAAGAAAGAAAAAAGAGAAAGATGAGGAGAGAATAAATAGAGGACAAAATGTAAACGAGAAACGATAGCAAAAGAAAGAGGTTAAAGATTTGTCATAAAAGTAGTTGTAGAAGAAGTAAAACAGATGAAATAAGAGCAGAAGAAAAGAAGAAGAGAAATAGTACAACAGAAAAAAAGAAGAGGAGGAAAATGAAGAAGAAAAAGTAGAAGTACAAGAATGACTGTAGATGTAAAAAAGAAGAAGAATGAACAAGAAA
>JBBBVT010000019.1:18066093-18084163 GCA_037177035.1 Craterocephalus eyresii | reverse complement strand
AATGAATGAATGAATGAATGAATGAATGAATGAATGAATGGACGAACAAATGAATGGATGAATTAATCGACGAATGGATAAATGAATGAATGAATGAATGAATGAATGAATGGACGAACAAATGAATGGATGAATTAATCGATGAATGAATGAATGAATTAATGAGGTAATGAATTAATGAAATAATGAATGAATGAATTAATGAATGATAAATGAATGAACGAGCGAACGAATGAATGAATGAACTTCATGTCCATTTCTCCTCCTGACATTCTAACTTTCAGCTGCTGCCGACATAAAACCAATAAAACCATTCGTATCCCTGAGAAATAAACCCAGTAAGTGGAGAACCTACTTTCTCTCCTGGTGGGCCGATGGGACCTTGAGGACCAGGAAGACCCTGTAATGAAAGACACACAGAGATAAAAATAGGCGTGTGCTGCCATGGAAACTAGCGAGCAGGAGCTGGACAGAGTGAAGAGTTTGTCCGTGAACAGCTGAGCCGGAGCAGGAAGTGTCAGTCAGACGTTAGCGTTTAGCTTGCGGAGCTGGAAACACTTTGCTGTTTGTTCCGGCGTTCCTCATGTGTGTCAGTGTGTCGCAGGAATTCCACCAACATAAAAATAGCACCCCCTTCAAACATCCCCCTATTTTCAGACATATTCCTCACATTCATCTGCCACTTTGAAATCTTTAATCTGCACATTCAACCGAGAGGCCTTTATTCACACATCATCGGATCACAAGGGGGAGAAACGGATTTGGTCACCTGTGTTCCAGGGATTCCCTGCTGACCGGGTGGGCCTGGCTCTCCTTGTGGGCCCTGAAAAGGACTCAAATAGTCAAATAGGACTTAAAAAAGAATATTTTCTTCAACTTTCTCTACAAATAATCTAAAAATCATTATCTTTAAGACTGATTATTAGTCATTTATAAGCTGTTTTCTCTTTTAAATGAATCAAGTTTGACCTTTAACTTTCTGCTAAAGGGATTAAAAACAGGCTGAATGATAAAGTTTGGACAGTCCTGCAGCTCTGCGTCCTCAGGAGTCGGTTTAACGTTCGTACCATGTTTCCTTTGGGACCCGGAGGGCCGTCAACTCCAGCTACACCCTGCAGAGGACGCACCAGAAAGGAGCCACCGTCACTTACAGGGAGCAACATCACAGTAGGGGGAGGCAAAAGTCACTGTACGCACAGGTGCTCCGGGGGGTCCTGGAGGGCCGCGAGGTCCCAGCAAACCTCTGGGCCCCTGTGATGAATGACAGAGGAGCAGCGAGTCAGTTTGTGCTGGACGTTCCTGTTAGCATGGGCAGAAATAAAGAGACAAGCCTTACGCTCTCTCCAGCTAATCCTCTGGGCCCAATCTCGCCATCTTCACCCTAAAGACAAGAAGAAGAAGCAAAACCTTGTTAACTAAGGCGGGCCCTTGCCCTGAGGTGGTCGTGGTTACGGGGAGGTCTGGGTGGAGGGAAGGTCGTCGTCCCCTCCCAGCTGCTGCTGCCTGAGGGCCGAGCTGGCGAGGACCATGACGTCGGTGGTTTACCTACATTTAATTACTGAAGATAAAGGAGGAGGTACTCACTCTCTGCCCGTCCTCTCCGGGGGCTCCTGGGGGACCCATGGGTCCTGGTTCCCCCTGAGAAAGATAGAGACAGCTGATCTTTGTGTTTTCATCCAGTCAGGGACACCCTGCAGATTTTTCTCTCTGCCTCGGCTTCCAACCCAGCTGGACATCGGTATTCTGCTTCAGCTGGTTAAACTTAATCAGATCTAAACCCGTAAACCACAGCGCTCTCAGAGTTCTGGGAATTTGTCTTAATGCCAGTTTAGGACTTATCACACGTGGAAACAGTGTTTATTTCGTAAGCTTAAAAGCACTCAGAAAACAAAAAAGTCTGCCTGAGGAACGGTTAGTTTCATCTTTCTGTTCTCACCCGGTGTCCCTTTTCCCCGGGCAGCCCGGGAAGTCCGTCGAAGCCTCGGTCACCCTGCGTAGACACAAAGCAGACACGACTTCATGCATTCATAAAAATCTTCATGTCATCTTCGCTCATAAGAATGCCTGCTTCTGTTTCCCGTCATCTGTACCTTGGCGCCTGACTCTCCGGGCATCCCGCGGGCGCCATCGGCTCCGGCGCGGCCCTGAAATCAGGACAAAGACTCAGCACGGATCTACGTACGTGTCAGAAAGTCGGGGCTTCACAATCTCTGCATGTTCAGGATTTCTGGAATATTTGGGGGTTTTCTCACCTTCTTGTTATTCATGGTGGGGATTTTTCGTTTATTAATCAGGATTTCCATTAGCGTTACCACAACAAAAGCTAATCTCTCCGGCCAGACCGCTGGAAGTTTCAGCAATAAATCGATACGGAATATTTTCTGATCTAAAGTTCGGCTGCACAGAAGCAGCAGAACCTTGTTTATTATTAATTCAGTAGATTTATTTTTAAATAAACAATATAAAAAAAGGGGAAATCATAAAATAAACCCAGATAGCTTAAAGTAAGAATCAGTTTTATTAAATCAACAAAAACATTTATAATTAGGCTCATATTACTAATTAGCTTGTGGGTGGTTTATGATTATTAGGATCCAATTAGGTCAAGATGCTTGGCCTTGTTGGGAGGCCCCACCGTAACACTAATTGTGGCCAAAATCCATACCCAGTTTTCCCGTTTTGGCATTTTCAGACGGATTATGTGACCGGGCCATTGATCCGAGGATTGGAGGCAGCGCTGGCCTTTAAGCACATATCAAGCCATTGTTTGTCGGAGGGAAAACAATCCTCTCAGAGCTTCAGCAGTAGCCGCAGGCGCAAACAAAAACACACAAAAAAAAAAAAAGGCTGTGGATCGAAGGTGAGTGAGTTCAGTTACCCGTTTGCCAGCTTTCCCAGTTTGTCCTGGAGGCCCCTGGACACCACGGGGACCCTGGAAAGACACAACAGGACCATTCAGAGTTGGGCAAAGTTAAAAACAAACCTGGAACGTGGGTCTTCCTCAGTCCTTACTCACCTGAGGACCTGGGTCGCCAGATTCACCCTTCAGTCCAGAAGCACCAGGTGGGCCCTGAAGACAGAAATCACAAACATTTCTATAAAGAAATAAATTTTTCTACATCTTATATATACAATTCACTACCTCTGTTAATCCAAAGTGGCCAGGAGAGGGCGATGTTGAGCCTCATGTGTGGAGAATACGCTCAGGTAAGTACATTATGTGACATTAAAACCATGAGACGACACAAGTGTCTTTAAAACAAAACTGTGTGTGTGTTTTTTTTTTTTATTTAAACACACTAAAAGAGTTTAAATATACTTAAAGATGAGATTTGGGGCGTGTAGATTGTCAGTTGAAGGAAATCTTCTAAAAACTAAAACGCAGCTCTCAGATCGGATCAGATGATGGCGTTTGGTGCTCGGCCCCAGGAGAGCAGATCTAACAGAAGGTAATTCTCTGCCTTTTGTAGGGTCTATCCTGCAGATAAACACTGGATCATGTATCAACAAGCCAGAAAAGAAGAGGGGAGGCTGGGCAGCAACAATAACAGACAGATTGTGTGTTTGCTGCTGTTTGTATCTTATCATTGTCCAAGAATATAAATCATTCAAGCAACAGAAGCAGATAGAAACTCCAACATTTAAAGCTCTGAATTCTTAAAATGGGTCATTTCTTTGATCTTATTGCCCAATATTGGTGCAAAAGTAATACCATGTGCGATTTAAATAACTTTTACAAAAACCTGAGAGGAGAAATAAGTGAAAACAAAGACTCACCACAGGCCCGGATCTTCCAGTCAAACCCATCGGCCCGGGGGGTCCCCTCATGGCCAGCTGCAGGTGGAAACACACACCAGGCCGGATCAGATCAGAGTTCGCTCAGAGACAAAAACACATTCGCTGCTTAATGTGTAAAAATGTGTGTCAGAAATAACAAATGCAGCAGCATGTTTGCTTCGCGTGCTTTCTGGGATTTTTTATGATTTTTTCTTACTTAACAGAAGGTATTCCTGCCACACTCTCAGACTGAATCTGGAGTCACAGCTTAAGGAAGCTGAACACGAGGAATTCTGCAGCACCAAAAGCTCTCCTGGAGGTAAAATACTTTCTTTGCCTCTCACTGTCACCTCTTCTACAAACACACACACTTCTTCTCCACCTGTCGGTGTCGCGCCCCCCCCCACCCCCCCCCCCCACCCCCGCAATGTCTTTTAACAGTGTCTCCTGTCTGTCCATCTGTTCCTTTTTTATGTCGATGCTCGGCATGTCTCCTTTTAGCTCTGCAAAGCCAACGAAACACAGGGTAACCCCCCCCCCCCCGCCTCCTCCCTGTTTTTTCCCCTTCCAGCTGTGTGTAAAGAGCTGACCACGGTGGGGGTACGGGAGAGAGGGGCGAGGGAAGGGTCGACTTACCCTGGCCTGAGAAAGGATGGCCTGTGCCTGGGCTTCTTGGGCCGACACCACCGGACCTTTCTCCCCCTCTCCGCCGAAACGGAACTGTTAACACACAGACACAGCATTTATTTCAGTGACATAATCAAAGGATATGATGATTAAGAAGAGGGTGGGGGGTGGGGTACAAACTCACTGGCAGCATCAACATGGTACCAGGGGGTCCAGGTAAACCATCAGCTCCAGGTAGACCAGGGCGACCAGGGGGACCCTAACATGACGAAGAAACAAAAAATCGTTATAAAATGATCAGTTTCATTTACTAACCGTGGTTATGAGACAGTTTCAGACAATAAGATTCACCTTTCCCTCTCAGACATGTAAACTTTAACCTTAATGAATTGATATGGGGGGGGCGTCTTCTGAAGGTGAGAACAAAGAACCGGCCGCACACAAAAGAACACGAAGTAAAAACATCTGGAAGTGAGAGCTGTAAATGCTGGAGGTGTGTGTTTTACTGTCTGGTTAACATCGGCTCTTCTCCATCCAACCCCGCCTTTTGGCGAACCACACAATAAATAGCAAAACATTTAATAACTCTGAAGAAATCTGTTTTGAACATCAGGAGCTGGAGAATCGTGTTAAATCTCACTGTTGTGTTTGTGTCAAAAATCAGATCTAGAGGCTCAAACATCCAATCATGATTCCATCCAGTTCAGACGTCTTCAGATGAATTTCTCTATTTAAAAAAATAATACACATACTTCCCCAAACAGTGTCTGAGCCCTGAGCCTATTTTCTGGGCCTCTGCTGAAAACTGCTGCCCTATAATAAAAATAGTGTACCTCTGTAACCAGAAGGTCTATTTTAGTACTTTTGGAGTCAAAGTTAATATTAGCACATGTGTAACTTAAATGGTTATTGTACATAGCACTAATGAGAGAGGTTTCAGGCTTGCCTGAAAAAAAAAGAAAAATATCAGGATGAGTTTAAACATCTTTAGCTGTAGCTCTAAAATTTTTTCAATCAGGGCATAAGAAGTGAATATTACCTCTGCAACTTTAAAAGTGTAACTTTAGTACAGACAGTTCAGATTGGCACCACCTATTCTCAAAGTTTCCCCAGATGATTTGATTTAAAAGGTTAAGGTAAAGATTTATTTCTCATTCATAACTTTCAAACAAACTTTAATGATACATGACCTCAGTAAAATGCCACTTAATATAGAATAGTGATTAAATAATTAATTTAATTACAGTCAACATAATGAGATAAAATTATGTGATCACAGCTACTTCATGATTTATATGTCAACAATTCATGCTAAAATAAATTAAATTGGTATTTTTCTTTCATGTAAAAATACTATTCGATTTATTTCTCCTTACGGACTGGTTGGTTTCTGGTTGCAACATCCATGACTTTACATTACGGACAAATCCAAATTCTCGGTGCTTCAGGGATTTTGTGTCAACTCACTCTGTCACCTGGATCTCCAGCAGTGCCCGGGGGTCCTTGTAGGCCTGAAGCTCCTGGAAGACCCTAAAAAATACAATAAAGCAAAGTTAGTGAGCATTGGTGTATCTGTTGAAAAAAAACACAGCTTCCTCTTAACTTTTTACTTACACCTGGGCCGGTTGGTCCTGGTGGTCCTTCGATCAGCATGCCCTAAAAGAAAAACACATAAACTTCAAAATTTGAAGGAACAATAAAAATTTTTATTATTTTCATAGACATTTTGGAGCTTACAGGTTCGATGACGGCCGGCTCGCCCTTCTCACCCTTCTGGCCGAAGGCTGCTTCAGCACCAGCGACCTGCAGTTACCAAGCAACAGAGGAGGTGGCGCTCTTTAGACAGCAGCTACACTCCACATCTAGAAACGGCACAACTGACCAGCCAATGAGTCTGAATACTTCAACAAGTACAACTAAGACTACAAGTGAATGATGGAAAACACAAAATCAGACGACACTTCGGAACAAAACAGAGAGAATGTTAGTCCTAAAGAGCGAGAACGGACCTCTAAAACTGCATGCTTGAGATGGAACAAAGCTGTCATTGCATTGCCATTGAGCAGTGTGGCTAATCAGACTTTCCCCAACGACAAAAAGGTACCAGTGCAATGTGAAATAAATGTTTTTATTTTTAAACTTCGTGCAAAATGTGCAGAAGGACCAGAATCTGATCCCGGCTCAGTCAAAGGACTAAAAGCTTTGTGCAGGTGGGATGAAAAGGACTATGAGGTAGTGTGCTTTCTACACTATATGGATGGGTTGATTCAAATGTGGACAAAACCCAAATGTAAGAAATATCTTATTAGCTTGCGTCTTATTCAGAAATGGGCGTAAGTTTTGTGTAGTTTCCTTTAATTTATCAGCATACTGTAGACAAAGGAAGGCACATGTCCCATACAGGCTGCTTGTAAAAACAGCAGAGGGGGAAGGGATTGCATCCAACTGCTGAGTGATAAGTAGAATGGGTATTTATCTATGGGCGTGGTGTAGGTTGGTGTAGGTTGGACCAACACCCACAGGTAGAAGGGTGACTGATTATGTGAGGGAACACAAACGCATGCATTCTTGAATCGTCCCAAAGCCACAACAGATTTTCTAGTTCCACACTTAACCCGACAATGCCCCATTTCCCATGCCAAGCTAGCCGAAAGACATGCACTGAAGAGACGGAGTGAGTCCCTAACATGTGCGGCTCATGCACACACACGCCCCCTTCACCAAGTCGGGGTGCGATACTTACGGTACTCTCAGAAACGTCTGTTTCAGCAGCAACCCCAGGCCCAACCTCATCATCATAGGCTGCTGGTGCTTTGGACGGAGCCGTTCCGTACTCATCATACGCCCCATAATCATACAACTTGCTGTCAACCTCGCCCAAGTCATACTCCTTTAGGTCATACTCCTTAAAGTCATATGCCTCCGCACCGGTGTCCAAGTTGTCCACTGCTTTAGGGGCAGCGGTGGGCTCCAGAGCAACGGGAGCGGCTTCAGTGACGAACTCACCGGCAAAATCCTCCTCCACAGCCTCAGTGTGTTAACCAATCAAAAGGGGAGGGGGGGAATGGTGAGCAACCAAGGGAACGAGAAAGTTAGTCAAGCAACAGAGGTAGATCATTTACTTTGATGTTATTAAAGGAAATAAATGGATTAAGCATAATTTAATGACAACAGTAACATCTTATTTATTTCATTCGTCAATATTCCCAGATGGAATTGTTTCAAACAGGCTGGTAAGAAGAGAAGGTATCTGAGTAAAACAGATCCAAACAGATAAATAAAGTGTTACTGCGATGCCGTGTCTATGCCTTCTTTTCTTTCTCATCATAAAGATGCTGATGCAGAGAGTAAAGAAAGGCTCAGAAGACTGTCATAGCTGTGCATCAATGTCAGGATTTTATGATTGGCAAATCGTTTTGATGAGTTTGCTTGCTCTGTTCTGTTTCTGGCACAGGTATGACAACCGCAATCACTTGGTAAAAGGTTTTCTCATCATGGATTTACCCTGAGAGCGCTACCAAGTGGATGCAATTACACAGCTGTGGTTGGCAGCGCTCCGTATTACATAATTATTCAGTGAAAAAGCTGGCATAATCCCATCTAAATTGTCAATCAGCATGCTAGTCGAAGCATAATCGTACAGGAGGAGGCTGCCAGGAGATCTTTGTGATCATAGCTCTTGTTATGATCAGGAAACAAGCTTGTTCTGTGATGGACAATGGGACTCGTGCTTTACGGATTATCTGTTATCACCAACTTCTCCTAATCCCAGCGTTATGGTCATCCCTGTAACGGGATTATTCTGAGTTTCTATAGTATGATGATAAGGCTGGAGAGGGAAGCATCCTGGTCACTCCTTCACCCAATCAATGAATCTTTAAGGTTAGGGGAGCGGTCCAGATCCAACAGCCAAATGTGGAGCTGAATTGTGGCTTAGTCTTGTTTTTTTTCATTTTGGGCTTGGGCTCCGATCTTCCTCATTTTGCATCAGTAAGTATATTTTTCATTAACCTTCTTTAAATCATTACCAGGCTGGTGGTGGTTTTTATCTGTTTTGGGTCCTTTCATTCAGAGACCATAACACCAGGATAAGACAAAGCTAGATGTCATGTGAACTCTTTAACAACAATGTGGATTTTAAATAAAACAAGATGGTGGATGCTAGGCGGCAACACTGCGCATAGCTGGATCTGCTGCTTGTAGTCACGTGACATTGCATCTTCCTCATTAGTACAGTGTAACCAAGTGAGGGTTAACGTAGCTCAATTTCGACCACAGCATGTAGGGCAAATATGTTTTTATTGCCAAAAATGCTTAATATTTGCGTTGTTTTGGGCTGTTTCAATCATTTAAATAATAAAATTGACACAAAAATGCTATAAAAACACCTAAATCTGTACTTGTTGGAGCAAAAACAATGAAGGGTTTGTCATAAAGGGTCTTAATCCCAACTGCATACCCCCATCCATACACTGAGAAGTTACAGACTTCTGCACTTTTCTTTTGATTGTGTAGGAGCGTACCAAACCCCTGTAAAGGGGTATTTCTCTAAATCATTAAAGGCTGAAATCTTTCTTGGATAACATAGAGGGAGTTACAAAATAATTAACCTTTTTAGGTTTAGGTTGGTTTTGTATGATCCATCTAAACATCTGAACATTGTAATTAGTTGAAGAACATTTTCAACTATATCCACTTTGGATTGTCTGACCACCACTTTGTACAAGAGTCACATGACCAAATACAAGCCGCTGCAGAAGAGAAGGCTTTTCTGAGGCTTTTGTTACTTTTTAAAAATTCAGGCCTATTCCAAAAGCAGAGATGAGAACCAACAACAATGTTCCATGTCCATCAGTTCTGCCACAAATCAGAGTTCAAGGCAAAAGACACAAAGATTAATCTGAATCTTTGTGTCTTTGTCATCTCATACCAGGGACTTCCTTGGGTAAACTCTTCCTGGCTCACATTTCCCAAAGCACCAACAGAGGCTTTTCAAAGTAAAACAAAAAACAAAAGAAGAGATAGAAAATTACCTGATCCGGTCCACTGGTGGCATAGGGGGACTGAGTCTGAGAACCATCTACAGTTCCGTAGTCAGTGTATGTATTGTAATCTCCCTCTACATTGTTTAGCTGAGTCATGTTGAAAAAAGGAAAGAAGAATTGGCGTTAACACAGAGGCTCAGACCAGAGCTCGTCTAGAGGCTAGGCTCGTCTCAAGTTAGCTACAGACTCTGCTACAACTACGCAGAGAAGGTTAGGGAGCTCTACGTCCGCCATCACAGATTTTCCCTTCAGAGTTTATGGCCAGGAAGATCTTGATGGGACTTTATTCTTTTCTTTTTTGTTCTCTAGATGAATGTTTACCCTAAAATTGCCCCTGGGTCGTGCCGGCGCTGTGGCCTGGTAGCCAGGCATCTTCTTCTTAGAGGTAAACTTTTTAGCTGGTGATTTTTTGGCAGCCATGAACTTTAAGGGCTTGGCCTTAGTTTTACTGAGGGACTTTCTGGTCCTCTTCTTTTTCATGGTGACACTACGTTTCTTTCTCTGGAAGAGGGGACGGCGACAAAGAACACCAAGACAAACAGTGATTGACAAGCGCACAACTCGACCAGTGTACAGACTGGTTTCCAGCACAACCATCGGACGCCCCTGTGCTCCACTCCAGCTCAGCTCAGCTTTATATTTTAGATTCTGTGTCATTTTGGAGGGGCTGCAACAGGTATGCCCATCACGTAAAGATTTTTTCAGGGCAGGAGATAGTTGTGCGGAAAAGACTGAACAACAATCGAGGACTCGGCCATTCGTCTTACACAGTCTGGCGTTTTGTTTTTTTTTTACACAAAAACACACTTAAAGCACAAGACATGATGAAAGAATGCAGCAAACTAATAAAACACACACGAGGACTGACACACACTGCATGTGTTGAGATGCACGCTCACATTTCTACCTCCAGCTCCACTGGTCAGCTGAGCAGTGTGGCGGTGTAACTCAAACAAACCGTTTAAAGGTTAAAGAATCACAAAACATGAGCAGGATATTGAGTTATTTACACATATAAGACTGAGACAACACACAAAACAGACAGAAGAGACAAAAAACATCATTCCTTTTCCCCTTTTTTCATTTACCTGAGGTTCATAATAATCACCGGTCGGAGTGATGTCTGTCGTTCCGTCAGAGTAATCATAGAACTGAGAGTAATCTGTATACTCAGTAGTGTACTAGAAAGAGGTTGAGGGAGAGAGAGAGGAGAGAGAGGTGGGAGGTTTTACTGGTAGCGGAAGCATCAAGGATGCAGGGAGATGATACACACACACATATCATCTTAAACATGCTTCAGACACGTCAAATTATTTCTGCTGTTTGTGGCAGCAAAAGTGATTGGACACAAGAATTGAGATAAAGATGTCAAGCAGTTTTTATCTGCATTTCTTGTGACCAAACTCTGATGGAATGTCTTAGTGAGTTAGTTCATCATTAGTTTGACATGTATTTGTTTAAGTAATTTATTTATTTGTGTATTTCCTTATCTATTCACTGGCTTTTTCTTCATGGGTTTATTCAAATGTTAACCATTTTGTTTACTTGTTTTTTAGCAAACTATGTTAGTATATGAAAATAATTGTGAAAACTTAAATAAACAAATAGAAAAAAACATCCAAGTTTATCTGTTTGTTTATTTAGGTTTTTAATTGTTTCCATTTATTCTTATACTTTTGATTAATAAGTTTTTTCTGTTCATTTGGGTTTTAACATTTATCGGTATATTTATGTGCATATGTACTTAATCATTAGTTTGTTTTTCTATTTATTCAGGTTTTTATCTTTTGTTTATTTCTTTTACATCTTTAAAAAGTATTTATCTTCAAGGTCTTTCATTTGTTTTGACCTTCCTTTTAAAAAGGGTTTGCTTAATTTGATTTTATCACTGGTGGATTTTGAGCTCTCATTTTTTTTTTTTGTCTTTTTTTTGCCCAGTTAACTGTTATTTCATGCTTCGATTATTTGACCCTTATATGCATAAACTATGCACGTCATATTGCTGCAAAAGAAATCACCTTTATGGATCTAAATGAATCAACCTGAACTAAAATGTACACTGACATGAAATAATGCAATGCAATCCAAGATTCGTTATGATAAAAACACATCCATCATCAAAACAAATTATTGAAATCCAGAAGGATTACTTCATTAGACGAAGGTCTTACTGGGTAAAAAAATGCTCCATGTGGGTTGTAAACTACAAACACATGGACAGACAATGTGTTTAAAAAGCTCATAAAACAGAGAATAACCACAGAGAGCTCAAACACCAAATCACCAGCTTCATTCATATCCTCATGGAACTTTCTCAGTGAAAGCATGAAAATTACTGACGTCTGAGTCCGACTGGAATACAGAAGTCGGCTGTAGAGACGACTAAAAGGGACTACATCCTTAAATCATTCCTAATATTTCAGCTGTCCGGCAGATTAGGCTGGGTTTCAGGACCTCTAATCATCATAGTTCTGATGCTTTAGGCATAACTAACCTGAATGCAGACATGTTTCAATGTCTGCCCTCGAACTTTGCTCAGTATTTAAACATGAACACATTAGATAAAGACTTTTGGGTTAACAAGCAGTTGTTCTGCATCCTTATGCAGCAGATCGCAGGCAGAGAGGAGGATGGCAGAGGTCACTATCAGCTGCTTTCAATATAAATTCAGGATTGCAGTACACTGTGTCACCTAACTTCCCCAGGTGACGTGTACACATTCACCAACAATATTCCAATCACAGACGTTGCAGCAGTGGTTTACTACCAGCTCTGTGATTGGGCTGTGGTTAAATGTCCATCACTTCTGTAGTGATGGGAATAACTGAATCAGAATAATGTATTAATATAAGTAAGAAAGAAAAGTGAGAGCAGCTAAAACTATACTGGGTTTAATCTGCCAATTACGTAGCTGTTAATTGCTCTTGTTTAACATGAAAAGGAGTTTATGTAGCTAAAAGCACTTACCTGATCGCTATAGAGACCTTCCAGGTGTCTTATAAACCTCATGTTTAAAACATTACCAAACTCCCACATGAGGTCAGTAAGGGAATACAAGTGTCTTTGAATGTCAAAGCACCAGGTTTAACTCTTTTCGTCCTCTCAAAAGTGAATTGCTTGTATTCGGGTAACTTCATCTCCATCTCAGTACCGGTAGCTACGTGACATGAAGTGGTGGTCAACCTCGCTCATGTAAGTGTTCTTGATTTTTGCAGATACCTTACATTTGTTTTGTTTCAATCATTCAAATCGTTAGACTGATCGGGGTAACTTCAGGAGTCCTGGTGAGGTCTTAAAAAAAAAACAATGAACCAAAAATCTTACAAAAAGATAATGAGAAAAGTGGTTTGTTATCAAGTCAGTTACTTCAGTTAGCTAGGCTTTGTTAGCTTCTGCTAGGTTGGTGCTTCATTGAAACCTTACTGGGCAATAAAATCCGAAGCTGCTTTCTTGATTAACTTGTCAAAATTACAGCTGCTGAAGCTGCCGACAGTCGTCTGATTCTAGCTAATTTTTACTTGATCCTTTTGCTTCATCCCCCAAGATGCCTTAGCAAAGACATCATAGGCTAGCCTGCTACAAAGAATCAAGGCCATACCTGGTAGCAGTGTGTTTACGCTGAACATATGTTGCAAAGATGCGTCCATACACGAGAATGAAGGGTCTTAATCCCCAGGAAGTGAAATAAAAGCATTTCTACATTGTGAAAATACCTGGACAATTTATTACATCATCCTTATGCAACATTAGCTTATCTGGTTTGTTTGACCACCACTTCGTTTGCAGGAGGTTTTTGATCCTGCAAGAGCCACATGATTGAATACAAGCAATTCCATCGAGGGTTAAACTGGAGTTGGTGGGGGCCTCAGTTGGTGCTGTGTGGAACCTCCCCCACCCTCCCTGGTTGGCTGACCTCCTCTGGCTCCTGTGCCTGCAGAGAATCGCTGTGGGGAGTGTCACAGTCTGAGCTGTAATGTTCACAGTAGTCGTATGCAGCTTTTGGATCGGCGACAATCAGAAGCTGCTGGATATCCCCCTGCAGAAAAACAAACGGCAAAAAGCCTTTTAAAGATCATTTGCATGTAAACACAGATTTCTGTCACATGTAATCTTCATCAATGTTCAACATCAGCTAATAAAAAATAAATTCAACCTCGTAAATCAACTTTTTGACTTTTAATTACTTGCATGCATTTTCCTGCTACCGACATCTCCCGGAGCTGATGAAACCAGATCATTATCAAGCACCAAGACACGGCAACACATGCCTCATCTTGTCCACACTTCCACACACACATACACACACACACACAAGATATAGTAGCATAAGACAAGCCTCAAATTACAGATGTTATATCTTAGTTTCCACTGTTTTATGTAGTCTGGCAGACTCTACCACCCTTATGATTAAACAGTTTGACACCAAACCACATTTACACGGAGCAGAGAGGGAACTAAGCTGAGACACAGGGAAATTACTGTTATCAGTACAACTGGGTTTAACCTCAGGAAATCAAATAAACATGGATCACAAACACACCTTCAACACCTGCATGGCTGAGACGTGACTGGAAACATGCCAGCTTCAGATCTACTGAGGAGATCTCATGTGATTGGTCAGCTGATATGTAGTTTTAAAGACCCCTGTGTATTGTCTTTCTGCATCTTTTCCATCCAGATCAATCATGCTAATCAAAATATTCCCTTAGCTTATTACGTTCCTGGCAACATTTTCAAGTCATTCCAACAGAAGATATGACTGCACTAAACTGCAGGTTTTAACAATACGAAGTTCAGGGTTTAAGGCTGCGGCTACACAAATGTCTATTCCAACAGTGCCCCCTGAAACTACGGAAGCCATGACCTGCCACACTACAACATTTAATTTTCTTGGCATGATATAAAAATTACGGTTTCATCATTTGCAAAACTAGGAAAACAAAAACTTCAAGAAAGACAGTAACAGGATGCAAACCAGGACCAGGAGAAGGTAAATTCATGTTTAGTGTTTAATACGCTCTCCGGCTTCTGTCTTTCCTCAGCATTCATTTTGTGCATATTTCAGTACATTTTCGGAGAGCTTGCAGATACGAACCACAGCAGAGGAACTGGGGGCAGTGTTGCACAAATCAGACTGCATGTCACCAGCGAAAAGCGCAAAGAAGAGGAAGCCATGATGTATTTAATGGTTGTGTAGACCAGTGGTTCTTGAACTGTGGGGCCCAACGCCCATGGGCGTCCCAAGATAATTTTAGCTAAAAAATGTGACAATTTTTAGAGATAAAAAAAAATGTAACCTGTCCAGCAGAAACTGGCTTTTTATCCCAAGATAATGCCATAAAAAATAAATTATAGCGGGAATGGTGGCTCTTGGGTTCTGCAGGAAACATTTTCTTGTTAAAAAGGAAAAATCAGGAAATAGATAAAAATGTTCTTCCCATTTAAACAGAAAAGTTCTGATGAGAAAATGTAATCCAATTCACATTATATGAAGTCTCATTTAACTCGCTATATGAAACTCACTACTTTAATGGAGTTTGATAGTTTCCAGCTGTGTGATCCTTCATTAAGGTGTTACGGGTTAAATATGAAAGAAAATAGCTTGATGGCTTTTACACTTTTTTTTACTTTAACATCAAGTGAATAAAACTTAAATCCCACCAAGAGGTCATCATCTGATCATTTCAAAGGATTGATTGCAATAACCTCTTTTTGGTCAATTTGTGCATCATTCATTTGGTAATTTCATTTTCTGGTGGTGAGAGCAGAGTTAGGTCCTGGACAAGGAGGTCACTCATGATTTTAAATCTCAATCTGTGTGCACTGAAAGAATTATTCAAAGAATTACAGAAGTAAAAGAGATAGAACGACACTTTATAAACATTCATTGCTTTATTAGATGGAGCTTATTACCATTTCTGTTATCGTTACAATTTATTGTTATTTGTTATGTTGATTATTAATTGACTTTATATTGTTCTAAGGGGATTGTTTGGGAATCTCAGAGTGACCTAATACAATGTTTTACTTATTTTTATTACACAAAAAAACGAAAAGATTTGATGATAATCAAACCTGGCTTCAAATATGGTGAAATAAAACTTAACATTTCAGCTCTACTTCTTTACAAATTGCAGTTTTATATGCAAAATTAAAATTCCCTCCCTCGGTCTACTGATAACTACCCTCGTGTCTTTGGAGCTTCTCGCTGTGAGTCAAAGCTGAGGTGTTTTCTTTGCCAGATGGTCTAATAAATAGCGAAAGAGAGGCCAAACGACATGTTCCATGAGTAAATTATTACAACACGACACATGCTGCTACATCGGTATGAATTATAATAATGGAACTGAGCTTATCATGTTCATCTAATTCAATTCAATTCAATTCAACTTTGTTTGTATAGCGCCAATTCATAACAACGTAATCTCAAGGCGCTTCACTGACAATCAGTTTAAGCAAATCTGATTGTAATACATTCATATATACTAGCTAATTAATAACAAATAGCCGATGTAAGGAAGGTATGTATGTATGTAAGGATCTAACCGAACAGTTTTCTATAAAACAACAAAAGGAAATGGGAAACATTCCATAGAGTGGAAACATTCTTTCCACTCTAAGGTAAACCTGGGAGGACATAAGTCCTACTACTGAAAAAAAACCCCAAATGATTAAAGAACAAGCTGTTCTGTAAGAATATTATATCCTGCAATAATTTGTGATTAAGCACAAGAGTCATTATGAGTAAAAAACAATTCAAGTACTTAAATTGCACCATTTGAAACAAAGCCTAACATTGGCCAAGTTGTGTACACATTAGTTACATGTGGCCATGACGTAATTATTGCATACCCACACATACATCATTTTTGGCTACGCAATTGAATAGAATTTCTTGAGATGTCACCATACAAACTGGGTAAAATAAATCTCAACCCATTCACAGACAACCAGTTTCATGATCACTTTCCTTACACAACTTATGTTTGACCACGACATAACTAAATTATTCCCACACATTAGTAACATAAAGCCACAGAGAAATATATTTCCTACTGATGCCACCAGATCGTCTTTGTAAATAAAAGAAGGCTGAATAAAAAGACAACATTTTTTTCTGAAATATAGTAGAGTTAAGGTGCATTTAAACCAGGATAGTCTGCTAGACTTGGTATTACTGAGGTGGGGCCTCATGTTAGGGGTTGCAACATTCAGCCGGTCTGAGTTTCACACTAAAATAACTCAGCCAAAGTGTATGCACCTTAATGCTAATTAATGCCCACTTGCATAATTAGGATGATCTGTTTCAGACTTTGTAAGCCACCACCCTTATAATTGCACGCATCTTTTACATTGCCATAGTTAAGGCAATGCATCCACCAGTGGCCAGTGCTGAGTTCAGAGTTCAGAGTTTCAAACATCGGTCGGCGGCAGTAATGCACTGTAATAAAGTTGTCTGCAATGACCCAACACACCGGACACACTCACACAGCCTTTCTTCAAAATTTGCACTGTCGTATCATCTTTGTCTTCCTGTTCTTAGTCTTCTCTGGTCTATTTTTTTCACTGGTCACACGTTAGCCGTAATGCAGTTTCTGTAGGTATTGCACGTTTGCTGAGTCAAGCAACGGATTTGCAAGCCCCCTTAAAACTGATTAAATTATACATAAAAACCTCTGTCTGTCTGCGGCTTTAGAGAAATTATGGTAAAGCAGACATTGCTCTGAGCTGTTACATAATATAATTGCTGCATGTGTCGATTACCCAAAACTGGACCAGAACTATGATTTTAACAGGTATTTATAGGGATAATGAACCTAATCCATCCTGTGTTTTTTTTCTCCCAACTGCCAACAGTACATAACTTTAATAAGCCCACTTGGCAAAAGTTATAAATAACATTTTTTTTTCAGAGCAAAACGATACGGTCATTCAATATTTCAGCAAAATAAATTAAACCTTGAATAAAAGCAACTATCTAATTTGTATTCTTAACCAACACCAGTGATCCATGAAAACAGTGACATCTTCCAAATCCATTAAACAGCAAACACAGGAGACATTCTTAAAAAAGAAAAATATAAATCACCCAAACCGCAATGTTCTCTTCGTATCTGGATTAGCGCACAATGCTTGACACCGTTCCATAGTCTTGTTGTGTTGTCAGTCCCCCAGCCAAAGCACACAGCTCAGTGAAAGGCATAGAGTATGGGTGTTTCTCTGGGACTGCCTGAGCAGAACTCCTGCAGGCTGGTTTGGTTTCTGAGTCTTCATAAACATTGTAAAGACAGCCGATGATGGTTCTGAGGAGGCGGAGTGAGGGCCTTGTTGCTGGTCAGGGGTGTTTGGCAGCCTTGTGCATGGAGATGTTCAGCCCAAAGGTAAAAAACTTGACGCACTCATGGAAGCAGAGACATGACTGGCATGAAACGCTGGAGAAGTCAAGCAAGCTGCAACTCGCCAGGAAAATGTGTGTGTTTATACCCCATGTGTGAAAGATCTATGGAACCCTACCGTGCACCTTAGCATAAACATCCATCTGCTACAGCATGTCCCATTCGGAAACTTTCTGTATTACCATCAACATCTCCTGCAGTCCTCAGAGTCCTTCCTGACTCTAT
>JBBBVT010000019.1:18040939-18063893 GCA_037177035.1 Craterocephalus eyresii | reverse complement strand
AACGCTGTCTTTGGGTTTCTGTTTTTATATGAGTGGTCATACCCAATAATTTTTTACAAGAAATGTGTCCAGTGTGAGCAGCAGGAGAGGCAACGAGTTATCTAACATTGTACGTCACGTCTTACTTCACTTCCTGTCTTTGGTTCACTGGATTGTCCGGAGGTCATCGGACCGAGATCCCTGGATTTCAATCGGACCAGAGTTTGCTTCTTTGGTTTACACCAAAGTCCCAAAGCAAATAGAGTCATATCATAGAGTTAAAGATGAACCATAAACACAGCTTTAATCTCACACGCTTTTCTGCACATCAATCAGCTCTGCGTCATAAACGTTGTCAGGTTTGGAAAAATCCTGAAGACCCTAAAAAGACCTGCATGATGTCAACTGGACAGCGAAACAAGAAGTCCAGAAAGAGAAATGTTTGTCTGGGATTATTTGTGCTCAACAGAAAAAGAGAGATCAAGCGTTGGCCTGAGTCAAGCTGACACATATTACCTTATGTACCACCCAGCAGCGAATGCTTGAACCCTGCTTCGACTCAGCTCTAATTAGTCAGTGTCTGAGAGTCACCCGTCTGCACACAAACAGGCTGTGGAGACGCTGAGTTCAAACCCTGAAAACCACATCAGCACAGTTACGAAACTCCTCACTGTTTCAGCTAATGTGACGGGAACAATCAGGAATAAGGAATATTTCATGGGCCATGAAAAATATGCATTAAAACCACATTAAACTCAAAACTGGAGTTTGATAGAAACTTTTTTGACAAAGATTGCTAAACACCAACTCATATATGATTCAGATATCCATGATTGGGCTTGCTAAACTAACACATGCCTTTAATTAGTCATTAGCTTGTCCTAATACAACATCAAATTGTAGCAACAAACATCTCAGAGCCAAGAAAGAAAACAATATCAACTTAAAAAACACAAAGAAGTTTTTTCGGAGCCAGGCAGGTATTTAGAGGCAGCAGCTGGAACAGTAAAAGCAGAGTTGTGCTGGGAGACACTTGGGGTGAGTTACAGCACGACTCCGGGCCTGTCTTCCATTGTGGATTGCTAAGAAGAAAAAAAAAAACCCTGGCAACTTGGACTGAGGCCAGAACTCTGAAATATGCTCCTCCAGGCTACAGGATGGATGGGTGCAGTGCAGAGGCAGGCCCATAAGTTCTGCCTTAATGGCTGCAGGGTTAGAGGTCAATGGGAAAAGAGAGAAGCAGGGTCAAGGTCAACAGCTGACACTTAAGAAGCCTTGTTGGAGTAAATATGCTACTCTCTACCTGCAAGGTACACGGCTTTGTTTTGAGTCATAGACACAGTTCACTTCAAGTGGGTTTCAACCTTCCCTTAGATGTACAAATGTGATCATATCCATGAAGTCGTCATGAAAAAAAGCCAAACAATGATTTTAAAGCCATCTACACGAAACATTATAATTCGTTTCTGCACTAAATTTCTTCTGCTGCGATTATTGAACCCTTTTCTTGCTATAATCAGCTCCTTTTTATGGTCAGATCACCAACACAGATGCCAGGATAAAACAGAAATAAATCGGACAGGGTTAAACACTTCTTTTCCTAAATGCACACTTCACTTGGAGACTGCTGGATTTCCTCAACAGACTTGCAGTACTTGAATTACACAAATCAAAATCAGCATTAGTCCTTAAACATACCTTTTCACAGTATCAAATGCCTTTCGTGCTATCAAAAAAGTCTGTACTACAACTACAACACGGAAACTGCTTCCTGAAAGTCTATAGTATATATGCACACCGTATTAGTGTAACATGAAGTGGTTCAACTTAATTGAAGGAAAACACTGTACATTTATCGTGTTTTTTGCTGTTCTAACCATTAGAATCATTAACCTGATAAAGGCTATTTCTGCACTCATCATGGAAAAAGGGGGAATAACCGGAGATTTTACAAAATACCTTACGAAAAAAGGCCTTGAGAGCATTTAGTAGGAATCGATAAGCTACTCGATCAGCTTCACTCTCTTTGAGTTTTGTAAATTTGAATCACAATGAGACTTTATTGCCAAGTAAATACTTAAGGCAGAGGTGCTAAAACTAAAACAACAAATAAAATCACTTTACTTGAGTTGGCTGGGGTCCCTCACTGTTAGCTTCTGCCAGGTTGTGGCTAAATAAAAGCTCAAAGGGCAGTAAAAGTCAATGCTGCTTTCTCATTTTACTCAAGGTTAAACCTGCAAAGGAAGAAGCTGAAAACTAAACGCTGAGCTGATTGAAATCGGAACGAAGGGTTTTGCTTCATTCAACTAACAATGTCTGAGCAATATTCACAGTAGAGCAAACATTTCTAAAAAACCTACTAAAATGCACGCTTACAGCAGCAGGGGCAATGCAGGATTCATCATGATGTATCTTTATCCCATCTGATTGTATCCGTTAACACTCTAAGTTGTTTTTCATGGGTAATTCTCCTATTCAAGACTGAAATCTAACTTAACATAACATATAAGTATCTAACAACACAAAGTTAAACTTTTTCAAGGCATCCAGACCCCAAACTCACATCTAACCAATCCGAACTCTGGAAATAATCAGAAAACAGAGATTTTATACAACTAAATATAAGAAAAATATGAAAAACGTTATAGCTGAACCAACATATTTCGCTGTAATGTCGTCAACGGCTCTAATTCAGATTGTTTGATTCCATAATCAGGCAGATGGAATTTATCGAGACCAGAACGGGAAGGACCAGAAGCATCTAAGCGTTCAGCACTGATGGCTGCAGGCGCAGGTATGTCTATGCATGTTAGCTCACTTGAGACAGTCAATGTCCACCAGGCATGAATAGACAGTCTCCTGTGTTTGGGACTGTAGGGAGGCCACAAGGTGGGGAGGGTGCAGAGGGAGGAGGAGGTGAGCAGAGGAGAATATACAGGGGAGGGGGAGCAGAGGAGGAAATAAGGAAAGCCTGATGGTGGCATGAAAGACTTCCATTCATCCCAGTCAAATCCCTTTGGTGGTCGCCTCCAACCTGGGGCAGGTATGGCATGAATAGACGTTTATGAAAAATGCAGGTCAGGTAGTGAAAACAAATACCAGAGTTTGAATGTTTTATAAATACTGAATGTATCGTTAAACCTTGAAAACTCACCTCCCATACATATTTCAATGAGGTGCAAAAATCTGACGCTTTCCACGTCAAGTTCAGCCTGCGCCATGATTTTTTATTTTTCATAGTAAACACTTTCCTAGCAAATAGATTTGATAGATTGATGAAAAAACATGAAATACAGCCCAATAGTCATGAATTTTTATTCTTATGTTCTTATGTATTTATGACCTTTGATCATGCCAGTCATCCCTTTATCTGTGACTCAGCGTAGCGATAGGTCAAAGACACGAAGAAATCCTGCTGCACACCCAAAGACACTGTAAAACATGGCATCTTGTTTCCCTGCAGCAAAAATTACGGCTGTAGGACCAGAATACAAGCAGCGCTCATTCAAACATACCTGCAGCACTTAAGCAAACCAGCACCCTTTCACAAGCAAACACAGCCTAAACACAAAACCCAGGGAACATTCACTGCCTCCTTAAGCCCAAAGAAGGAAAGAAAGCTTCCCATCCTTACGTACAACTGGCTTATGGGCAAACTGTCTCAAAGCAGAACAGTTATTGGCCAAATAACACCCTAACCTAATTCTATTATTGAAGATTTGGCCCATTGTGTCAATAATTCTAACCAAATGTCGCACAGAGGCAACACATTGATCAATGCTGTTTAAAGTTACGTATGCAATTTACTGTCAGATGTGTGTTTCTAAAGATAGAAAATACCAGGTGGAGGAATCCGCAGAAGGGAGAGTTCTCTAACTGGTTGCTATGGTGATGCCTGACTGACAGCTGGGGGGAGGGGCTTCACACAGACGGGGAGCAGGAAAGCAAAACCCAAAGTACAAACTGACTCAAATAAACAGCTTCAGCTCAAAAACTAGAAGTTGTATGAAACCCTTTATGAGCCGATAGGGGCAGAAAGGTTTGCTGCACACACCGATGTTGCTGTCATGATTCTGATGCTTTCTATGAAGTTTTTGAGGTAAGTTAAAAAGAATCCTCAATTCCTGACATGGACGAGGAAATATAATGGTAGTCAATGAGAGCTGCAGAGGGAAGTCTGGCAGAAAACTGTAAAACCTATTGCAACAATAGTGACATTAAGTAAAAGAAGACAAAAATACCAACGTTTTGATATGGAATTTGTGTGTGTGTGAAAAAAGTGTGGGCAGAATTTGAAGTGTGGTACCTTCACACTCAAGACAGAATATTCTGCATCAGAATGTCCAGTCAGAAAGTAAAAGTGAAGTCTTCCACTACCCATTTCATTTATGAATAAAGATTTTACAGGAATATATGCCAGAATTATTAGACAACACCAAGGGTTTAGCTTTTCACTGGTTTCAGAAAAACCCCATTCATTACTATGGGACAAATTATTCTGTTTTTTATTTTGTTTTATTTTTCTAAGCACTGTGCAATTAATCTATTTTCCCAGTTGAGCTGCACGTTTGATTTATCTTTAGTACTGTCTTTGTCAAATGTCTGTTAAGAGTAGCATGCCATAAGATGGAAATAGAGGCATAACAAGTATGATCCAGACCAATCTGTGTACCTTCAGCATTGACACCTAAAATAATCAAAGACTGATATTTCTCATTTTGAAGCTGTGCAGAAAATTTGAGGCATTGCTTTCAGTTAAAGATGGATCTTTAACTAGAAGGGTTTTGAATTTATACTTTTCAGGAAATTCAGTGCCATCATCAGTATTCATGTAAGGTAATTTCACTATAATGGTAGGCTAATAATGATGAATCAAAGTCTGACGCCTGTTTAACTCCGCGGCAAATTGCATCAAAGGCTCTGTGTTAGTGGGTACCTCAAAATCACATATGAATGCAACTTTCTATCATTGTGAGGACCCCTTTAGTAGCATGGCCTCCTCCTGACTCCACTGTGGTCACGATTTACCACCATAAACACTGAGGTTTTAAGCAATATTGCTATAAAAAAGAAAAGTAGGGCAGGATTGCAGCTTTTCACTCCAGTAGACTCAAATTTGTTAAAAGAGGTGCTGTAGCCAATTGTTAATATTTAATAATAATGTGTTAAATGGTGTTAGCCATGACAGGGACCTGATGTGCAAAGATTTTGTAGAGTAAATGCTTGATACTGTCAATTGAAGGGAGATTTACTTAAGTGACATAATGGCTTGTTATGCTTAAAATCAATCTCTGACCTCAAGTGTGTCTGTGTGTGGGACTAATACTGCAGGTATTGTAGCAGTGTATGTCTGCATTCATCTCAGAATAATGGCTGAAACTGTAGCAGGCAACGGCAATATTGTGAGATTCCGTAAAAGCAGGGCCAAAAATTCTTTTATGTACTGTATCCTGATACTGATAAACATCTGTGCTGAATGAAAATTAATATAAATATATTAGAAAGTATTTGAATGATGCATCTCCACAGAAAACCCAAACAAAAGCAGTCATAACACATTTTCTGCTAAATCTGCTTCTCTTTTTGATCATAATAGTTGCTGCAGGTGCAGATCGAGACAACACCAGAGTGAAAACTTTACCTGGAAAATGTCCTCGTCAAGAAGTCTGGTGCCGAACACGGTGATGCCGTTGGTGCTGATGGAGGCATGGTCACTTCTGGGGAGAGGCTTGGTGATCTTCTTCTTACAGTCTACAATGATGGTGACCGTTTTCTTCTCCACGCTGATGGCCACACGGTGCCACCTGGTCAAAGATGTGAAGAACAGAGATTAATGGCAACAGAAGGAGCTGAAGGGCTGCGGTCACTGTGCTGCAGGTTGACCTTATGAGGATCCAACTCAATGCTTCAAGTTTAAGAACAAAAAAAGCAAATTAAAGCTAATACAATGTGAGAATGGACAGAATCTGAGACATCTTTTACTCACTGACTGTTATCAGCCACTAAATGCTCTTCTTGAACAGTCGTATCCAAACAATGTCACGGAAAATATGTTCTTTCTAAAATGATGCTAAAATGCTCACTCTTAACAAAGACAACCATGCCAACCTATGACCAGAAACTAGGAAAATAAAGATTTAGTCAGACAGGCTGAGGCAGCCACTGTTTGTCGTGATCATGTGAACAAGCAATGACAGGATTAATTCAGAATCATTTCAGCCAAACTCTGAAGGAAAATCTCCAGACGTGCCATAGGGGTAGGCTGCGTGCTTCTGGTTAAAGAAGAATAAAGTTAATGTTTTGGAACAGCCAAGCCAAAATCCCGACCTTAATCCAGGAGAAGTCTAGTGGAAGGGAAGGAAGTGAGCAGTTTGTGTGAAGAAACCCACCAACACCAGAGAGACTAGGCCAAACTGGGAAATGGGCAAAACTCCCTCCAGCACCTACAGGAGGTGTCTCTCTGCATATTTTGCCTCACAAGCACTCTCAGATTTGGATATTTAGTCATTTTCCCATGATAAATACATCATCAAGCATAATTTGTAATATTTTGATTGATAGCTACATCAGATGCAAAGGGTTAACCGGGGTCACACGTGAGTCTGACACCTCCTTCGCCACTCCAACATTTGCCACCGCGCTTACAAGCTGCTGCATACCGGGCAGCAGTGGACCACATTCTTGCCCCCACACTTTGGCCCTGTTTAACACAGGATTACACTCATTAAACTCCAAACTTAATCCTCCTTCTGGGTTACTCGGCATGACAGACGTGGTGAACATTGTGGAAAGTGTGTGTCAAGATCCGGGAAGGCCTGCTTGGCCGGAGCAGGAGACACACAGTCAAACATTGTTCACAGATGGAAGATGAGACCTGGCAAGGCCGAGGCGCCAGTTGGAAATATTACAACTGCTCGTGACACATACGATCTTTAAGATTTCGTTTCACCTTATAAAAAAGAAAAAAAGTAAAAGTGTTAAACTATCTCAGAGCATGGATTGTACATTTTTGGTACGATCAGTTCAGACAGCAAGCAGCCTGAGTCCCAGAGGCTTTAGCCATGGACCGCATCCAGCTCAACCAGTGTTCAAATCCTCCACAGAAAGCATTGTTCCGTGGACAGAAGTTCACAAAAAGTACATACGAAAACAAATCAGCGTAAAAAACCAACACAAAGCTGGCTGACAGTCTTTCCCTTTGTTGCAACACACTCATAAAACACAGCTACTGTTGACATGAGACTTTAGAAGGATTTACTAAGCTTCCTTCTGCCATGATATCTAGGTCTCATCTTAAGCCCGTTGGGTCCGCAAAAACCTAGCAACTGGGCTTGGACTTCTTTAAGAAGTTCAAAAAGCAAACAAAGCGTGTTTGTAACAAGTAGGAGTGTAATAAAAATGGCCTGGATGCTCATCGGTTAATTCCCTGCATCCTGCAGCCGGAGCTGGGCTCCCAGTGAAAGTTCTGCAAGCACATAATCAGGTTATGCAGAAAGGTTAGGAGCACCGTTGCTGCTTGGATGAGATAATCCGAGGGGGCAAAAAGGAAATTTACAGAAACCCCTGCATCCTCCAACCCCCCCTCTCTAAAATAACAGAGGCAGTGAGTTCATGGGTGAGGTCAGGGTGGCCATAACAGCCCCGCTGTGCGCCAGCAATGCAGTGTCTCCCTGTCTCTGACCTGTCTTCGTGCCAGCGGACCCCAGATGAGGTGGATAATCCGAAGATGAGCACCTGGGGCGCAAGAAGGGGAAGAGCTAGATTGTTTTCATCAGGAAGGAAAGAACGGTGGAAAGGAGAAAGAAGTTAAGCGTGTTCGGTTAACCCTCCATGGTTACAGGCTCACGTACATCCGGCAAACACACCAACTTGCAGGCCTTTAGCCTCTTGTTGTGTGAAAAAGGTGAAGAATGTTTGATTATGAACAAATCTGCATCGTTTCTGCTCCACAAAGTTTGCACTTTGGGGTTTTTATAAAGCCGTTGCTACATGCGTTTGGTGTACAGTAAACCAGTTACCCAAGGTTCTGCATAAAACATTCGGCTCACTCTCCCTTTTTCTTTCATGAGGAACCTCGAAGTAACCTTCATCCGTTTCACAATTCCCAAATTCCGATTCCCAAAATCCCCAAAAAGTGGGAGCCAATCAATTTTGAGCTTATCCAAAGAGGCGGGGTCAACTCAGTGACGTGACAGGAAGCAACACCGTCAACATTGCTAACATGGAGCAGCAGCAGCGTTTGACACAGCGGGAGATTTTATGTTTTCAGCACATAAAACGGAAAGTTCTCTGTGAAATGTGAGCAACGAGTTGCCCTGGAGACATTTGTTGGAGGGAAAGACGTTTCCGCCTTGCTCCCGACCGGCTTCGGTAAGAGTTTGTTAGCCCCGCTGGCTACACACAAGTCAGAGAAAAGAGTGCTGTGATTGGTTTAAGCTTTGATTGAGTTAAGCTTTGAAGGAGACGGATCAACTGTCCCTTCTGAGAAACAGTTTGGCTATTACTCTTGGCCAGACTATATGCTCACAGCAATATAGTGGCAATGGCCAGGCTAGCAGACATTTTCCAGATTTTGAAGTACTGGACGAAGCCTTTTCAGGACTCTCATCATTACGGTACTTTCATTACTCATCTCATGCCGTGTAAACAGACTGCCTGAACAAAAACAGCCACACACAACACTTCATTTGACCAGTTTCAGCTGTGCTTAATGCAGCAGTCTCTGTGTCGCTGTTTCTAGAAACTTCTGCAGTGCCACCAGACTAATTTCCATCCAGTTTTGCATTAATTTTTACCCAATCCTGTATTGATGTCCAAAATCCACGACATCCCAAAGACTCTCAGTGGGGTGTAGGTCTGGACTCTGCGGTGGCCAAATGATGTCTCATGTTCCCTGAACCTCTTTCACAAACTGAGCCCCATGGATCCTGGTGTTGTCATCCTGGAATATGTCTGTGTCATCAGAGAAGATGGAATAACCTGCTCATTCACTATACTATGTTGTCAGCTGGCCTTGTTCTTTGGGTACATAATGTTGCTGAAGCTGCTGCAGCAACCCCAGATCATAGACTGCCCCCACATGCTGGTCCAGTAGGCAGTAGGCATGATGGCGGCATCACTTCCTCCTCCTCTCTTCTTCCCCTGATGCTCCATCCCTGTAGAACAGGGTCAGTCTGGACTCAGACCTTCTGATGCCAACAATCTGAGCCTACTTAGTCAGACTAACATCCTTCCATGACCACGGGATGTGTTTTTCCACATGGCTGTTTAAGAAATGACAAGCTGCTCATTGCATCAGTTGGGGTTAACTTGTTACAGCTGAAAAATGATCACCCATGCAGGAATCATCCAACAGGAGGCTCATTCCTGTTTCAGTTAAATCCAGGCGACAAACTTTTTGGCAAAGTGCATTTTCAGCTACTTCAGTGTCATTTTTCACTGTTAACAAGTCAAAATGTTTTGAAGTTTTTCACTCTCTCACACGCAGTGTAAGCTTGCTAATGCTCTTTAAACCTGTAGAAATCTCCTACTTCACACGCTTTCTGTTCTACAACGAGCGATGTTGACCAACACTTCATGGACATGACGTCACTCAAGTACAAGCAGTTTATAAGATCCATCAATTCAGTTAATCTTTCCACAGACATGAAACGCATCTATATATCAACACAGCATGTACAGTATAATCAATCAGGTGGACTGTCAAATCATGAGTGCTTCAGCTGGGAGTCTAAGCGTGTTTTTCAGAGTGAAACTATCTGAGAATGTGTTTGTGATTTGACGTACTTTCCATCAGCGAGGTTGAGAGAACGGAACAGGGGGTAGTCCTCTGGAGCTGGCTTCCCGGTCTGATCCTCATACAGGAAGACGGGGGAGCGCCCCACTTCCACACCCAGCTGCTGGACTCCCTGCTCGTTGTAAATAGACAGCAAGAAGGACTGGAGGCCGGATTTGGGGCGCAGCGTGGTCAGGATGGAGAAGTCCTCAGGAAAGACACCACCTGCAAAGACCAAGGCCGAGGAGCTCAGACAGGCGGCAGATGAGCACATCTTACTGCATTTGCATGTTGGAAGACGTGAGCGCCATCTTACCGGGGAGGAGCTGTGTGGTGGGTGCGCTGATCTGGATCTGCTTGGTGACTCTGTATGCTGAGTCTGGCGATGATGCTTTTCGGCTTGAACAAAATCCTGTTGTTCTCGTCACTCCTTCGGGGTAATTTTGAAAAGCTAATACTTTTAGGACATCCACCGGCTCTGCTGTTCAAAGAGCAAATGAAACACATGTCAGTTCTGTCAATCACCTTGACAACCGTGCTTCTATTTCAAACTTCAAGTTTTTAAGGTTGGGTTTAAAAGTTGACATCCATGTTTGTATCTTGTTCGGATCCATGTTACTGGCTTATATTTTTCAATCATTTTGATTAAAATCATCTTAAATGCCCTGTATCAACGCTCTGTTTCATGCCATTCAGACCAGCTTGAGTTACGTCTGAGTGAACCCTATTTCTTTGTTTCTCTGGAACACCAGCAGATGCCCATCACAGTTCAGGAAATTAAAGCTGGCCTCCTTCTGCCCAAAATGCACTGTTCTTCTGTGCTGCATGATCGAGAACAGCAGGATCAAATGATCATCATCCATGTCAACTCACCACAATAAAAACCCAGCAGATGACATAAATGAGGGTAAGACTGAGATGTGAGAGCATGAAAGCTACGACAGCAGCCTGAGGATGAGCCATCTACTTATTTTGGAGAGCAAACTGAGGACTTGGTTGTGAGTTCCTGCAGAGCTGCTTTCAATCCAAACTTCAGGACTTATACGTTCCAGATGTGGCCGTTTGGCCAGGCTGCGACCCTCACGCTGAGGTGCTGAGAAAAACGTCAACACTGACCAATCCATTAGGGTGGCCAAATGAGTGTTTGCAGGTTTTAAAAGCCTCCGTCTGATGGGCCGGAGTGTTTGCCCTCGAGGCTCAGCAAACAGGCCACATACTGCAGCTACCAGCTGAACTCAGGCAACACGGAAGGATGGATTAGATTATTGGATCATGCAAACTGAGGCCTGCAAGTCTGGGAAGAGAAATATGACCCGACCCTTGAAGACATGCACAGATTACATGTCAGTGATGAACATTTTCAGTCTGCGCTGAAACACGCTGTCTCATTCAGGCCTGCACGGGACGGTACAACAGGCTGGTGCATAGAGGAGGACCTTTTCACCTGCAGCTCCCTGAGACTCTAATAACATCTTCAGTCAGAGTGTCTCTCTCTTTCTCTATATATCTCCCACTCCCCCCCACCCCACTCTCCCTCTCTGCTTCCTTTAACCTCCACCACACTGCCGGCTAAAACAAGACGGCTTTATGCTGGTGTCATACCAAGGAAACTTCACTGAGACCAACCCGTTTTTCAAAGCATTCCTCCACACTGCTTTCCCCGACTTCGCTTTTCCTCACATCAACTCATTTCACTTTGTGTTTCCACGAGAAAAGAAGAAAAAAAACCCACCATGTATGCTGATTAAAAAAAGTGTTCTGAGATTTTCTAGAAGATCAAAATTTGAAGTCTTAATTTATGGCGCGGCGGATTGTCTCCGAATGATACGGCAAATGCAAACAAAGCTTCTGCAAACAAAGGTTCAGCGTTTGGGTTTGAATTTCCAGTTTAAGCATATTAAGGCAGAGGACTCTGAAAGTGCTAGCTTTGTCTGCTGGAATGCACATCAGAGCTTGCGCCCCAGGGGCTGAGAAAACGTGTCTGTACACTGCTAGATAGAGAGGGCACCCTGCAGAAACAGCTCTGAAGACGAGCGTGGAACACAGAGCCTGCAGGAGACTACTTGAAATTTACATTCAGTGGAGCTGGGGAGCTGGAGGAGAAGGAAAGATTTTTCAAGCTGAAGTCAATTATACTAAAAAACGAGCAGAATTTAACCTCAGTAAGCAAAGATTGACTTTAAAATAAGAAGCTAAATCATTAAAAAAAGGGATAAAGAAAGTAAATGATTCATGCAATATTAATCAAACTCCACAAGTTTGATTTCCTGAGAGACGCCTGGCAAATCCGAATGATTTCAAGTCCTTTTAAACCAAATTTTTAATCAGTATGCAATAATTCCTTAGATAGTTGTCTGCAGGTGAATGTGTGGGGCCTCGGTAATCCTGAATCTTTGACTTGTGACTGTTGCGGCTGCAGGCTGGGCCCATATGCAGGCCTGCTCTTTGAAGGCTCTGAAATCATAGGGAAGTGCAACAAGGACCATCATCAAATAACTGCTCAGTACTTAGAGGGGAAGCATTCCCACCAATCACACAACTCGGCCTTGTCCTGCTGTCCACCAAACATCTAAGTGCAAAGTTGGAAGTTGGTGGGGGTGGAGGGGTAGAGGAGGGGGGTTTGCACAAGCCAGCTATTGGGCTTTGGTGTGGACCAGGCCAGTGTGGAGATAGGGTGAACCTGCCTGACCACTTTTTGCCCCCCCCCCCCCCCCTCTCCACTCTGACTCACAAGCTGACAGGTCTGCAGATAAATCGTAACTTTAATATTTATTGTCACACTAGAAAATTCTATTATGCCTATAACGCCAGAGAGGCCTCAGTTAACCATTAATTAGCTGCTTAATTAACTCAAAAACACAATTTTCCTTCATTTTAACAGGAAATAGATCAAATTATTGAAAGAGAGAATAGATTATTTTTATACCGACTCAAGTTGAGACGTGTCAGAAAAAAAAGAGTGTGGGGGTCCGGTGCCATCTGGCTGCTGGAAGGCCACCCTGCTAACCGTGTCCACATCCACCTACCGGACCACAGCCCGAACAAAGAGGCTTCTTTGAGCCTTCTGGGATGTTAAAAGGTAGAGAATGTTCCCTGGTCTTTCCAAGCGCATACCAGCGGCTTAGGATCAATTTAATTAGGCGAGGTGTTCCTTCTTCGGGGCGCACATCATCCATTCATGCGTAAAAGAGTCGCACTGTAAAATCTACTGTAAGGAATAAAGTGGCAAGATATATACTCGCTACTTAAAACACCAAAGAATACACAGGAGTGTGTGTATGTCTTATTTCTGAGAGTTAAAGCTGATTATAGGATAAAAGGAGCGAGGTGACGTTTGTGCCTTTTGTTTGTCGCTCAATCATCGGTGTACAATGAAGCAACTGTGGTTGTGTCAAGAGGGAAATACATTTGGTTGAGATGCTGAGTCCAGGTAAGTGTGCAACTCCCACATCAGATTCCGGGTTTTCCCATCCGACCGGCGTTGCGTCCCTCTTTTCGGCCACGAAAAAGTTGCTTAAACCCCGTTTCGGTCCCTGTTCCTCTTACCTGCTCCGACATTAGCAGCCCGTAGAACCAGGGTTAAAGTGATGAATGCAGTTACAGTGGAATCCATAAACCATCTTTTCGTTTTCCACCTTGTGGACCACCTTTGCATCTCCATGGTTGGACCCCCCACAAGTGAGAAAAACTTCAGGGCGACTTCAAGGTGATTTTTAACGACGTCCCTTCCACAATTCCAACGTAAGGTAGAAACCGTCCTACAAAGGAGCCATAAGTGTGGGGTTTTAGCCTCTTCTCTCAGCCACAACGAGGCCCCGATCCTCCTTCCCGGCGCCCAGCCTTCACAGTGAAGGTATTCGGGCTTTAACCAAAGCGCACACAGTGCAGTCGCTACACTCCGTGCGTCCGCGGACAGGAGGGTTGGGCGAGCTCCACAAACCAGAGGCACGATTACAGGGGACTGACAGGGGAACCAGCCCCCGATTAGCAAATCACGGGGCTGGAAATTCTCCTGCAGGTCCACCCATCAATGTGCCTCCATGAGTGCCTCTGAAGAGGAAAAACTCTGATCTGACTCTGCCAGCAAGTGCCATGTCTGTCACAAGTTTTCTTTAGTGAGTGACTGAATCCAAGAGCTTTAAGAGAAAAACCTCACTTTAATCAGAGCAGAAAAGCACTGAAGCCCAAAACATTTACCATTCAGGCAGACGGGAACTTAAAAAGGATCTCACATGACCTGGGAACATATAAAACATAGAATTTTAACACACTTTTCTTTATAAGGTACACCTGTTCAGTTGCTGGCAGCTAATCAGCCAATCACATTGCAGCAATTCAAAGTTCAACCTGATCATCAGGATGGGGAAGAAAGTAGACTGAAGTGACTTTAAACATGACATGATTTCAGAAACAGCTGATTTGCAGGGATTTACACACAACCATCTCTGGAGTTAACACTGTTCTGAATCGATCCCATCTTTTATCTCTGGGATGTGGTGGAGTGGGAGCTGAGTGATGCTGTCATGTCTGAGCAATGTTTCCAACAACTCGCTGAATTTCTAACACCAAGAATTGAGGCAGTTCTGCAGGGGAAAGGGGGTACAACCCAGGTGAACCTGATAAAAATGTCCTGTGAAGCTATTTTAAACCCGTTGCTTTAACTATTTTGTGATTTCCACATCAATACATTAAAAGTTGAAGTGATAATATGTCAAAGCAATGAACCCAGATGCTCCTCTTTTCTCTTCAACCAGCTTATATTTCTCACTGAAATGCCAATAACTGCTGAAAGCTTGCAGAGATGTGAAGCGTAGCAGGTATCCTGATCTAATAGCTTCTCGAACAAGCTCCTTACATCTCTCTGGCTCTCTGCGATGAAGGCATGGATGCTGACCAGCCTCTGTCTGTCAACCAGTTCATCCTTATCAGTCAGCCGGACTCAGCCCACTTCCAGCCAACAAGTATCAGATGCTGCTCCCAGATGCCCCATGGCAGATAACAGTTTTTATTTTATTTTATCTGGGATGAATTGATGTCTTGGCAGAGAAGGTTTCATGCTACATCTCATCCTCTCATGGCTCATAAAGCAGAGCTCCAATGACTTCCTTTTCAAGCAGCCCTGAAGAAAGTTTGGAAAGGGGTTTGTTTCAAGGTTTGTTTCATTTCAAGTTGTTTTCTAGAAAGTTTCTAGACCATTATTGGCAAAGCAGTCCATAAATAAGCATTTAGGAGAACACATGAAAGATGTATGTGTTCTAGTGGTCAACTTTCTGCAGCAGCAGATGGTAGCCTCAGGGACATACGGCCATCCTTACAACTGGAAGTTTGCTGCTTTGTTTTCCTGTTGGATGGAGAAAATTTAGACAGTGAGGGAAAATTTGTCTTTGATGCAACAAAATAGAACTCTCATCCACAAAGACAATTTCTCTGTTCAGGCTGCATTCTTGAGAAATGTTTTAAGTATGATAAAGTCTTCTCTCTTTTAAAAAAGACAGAATATTTTCTACTAATTCTAAAGTTATGTGTCAGGACATAATAAAAAGAAGACAATCCAGTCCTTATAGGGTCTTAAAATGAAGACATTTTCATCCTTGGATTAAAAAAGAACACAACATTTCACAAATATGTCATCATTTATTGCACAAAATCCTAGGCATGTTTAGGGTTGAAATATTTGGGAATATATGGGAATATATGTGAATTGACCAGATTTTCTATTTATTTTTTTTATTTAAAGTTTATTCCCTAAACGGAATTTAAATATAGATGAAAAAAATATATTTTGTAGCATACAGTAATCTTGGCTAAAACAATCAGATGCAAGCAAACTTGAAGCAACTGAGGCCACACCCCCTACATGCACTGTGCATGTGATCAAAAGATAAAAGACTTGTTGTGGACCAACTATTTTACCGAACTACTCCTACACCCCTAACATTGGCCTTTGACTTAACAGTAATGTATGGCTTAAAAGATAAATTGCATTTATGTTTACATTTACAAGACTGAAAGTCTTTACCTCATGATTGCAGCCTGGAAAAATATACACTATTCATTATAATGGTGTATAATATGTGTCGGTAATACACATATTATAGGAAAGGAGACTAAAATACATATTTCAAGTAAAAAAAAACCTTTATTTATAAAGCACTTTTTATACAAAAGCAGCGCTTTTATGTAATTAAAACAATTATTGAATAAAACCACAAACGTTCACACACGAACACTTACCTTCTATATGCGCATGTGGTTCACATGTTAACACACATGGAGCACATGTGGTTTTTCTGTAAGGAGCATTTTATACTTTATGCCATCGAAGTGATTCAGATGTCCCAATTCTGCACCAGAAGTGGTGGGACATGGTAAGATGGGCTTCTTTTGCCTTTTTGGGTCACTTCACTGCCCAGTGGTTAGCATTGCAGCCTGAAAACAAAAAGGGTTGCTGGGTGGAGTTTGAGCCAGAGGGTGACATTTCTATGTGGAGTTTGCGTGTTCTACCAGGGTATGCGTGGGTTCTCAGCAGCTACTCCGGCTTCCTTCTACTCTAAAGACATGCATGACAGGAGTGTGTGTGTGTGATTGGTTGTCTGTCCCTCTGTGTTGGCCCTTTGATGGACTGGCGACCTGTCTAAGGTGAACCCTGCCTCTCGCCTGATAATTGCAGGGATAGGCTCCAGCCCACCCACAACCCTGAACTGGATTAAGCGGTACAGAAAATGGATGGATAGGTAGAACAAAAACCACACATCAGATGTTGAAACTGAGGCATTTTATAATTTTATGGGAAATACAGCTCATATTATGTCTGGTGGCAGCAGGACTTCTCTAACAGGTTGGAATGCAACAAAGTTCAAAAAGTACTTGGTACAAATCAGAAACACCTGGAGAAGCATTTGACAAGTAATTGACCCTTCAAGAAATATATTCACAAACATAATTTGTCTACGGAATAATGATATAAAGAACATTATAATCGAGGCGAAAGCTCACCATTCTTCTTCTTGGAATAAATCTTGCATAATGTTCCCATTTGTTTATATCCCAACAGGATGTTACAACCACATTGTGGTTTCAGTTATCAAATCAAAGTATGTCATCTGTATAGTATATATTTTTAGTAGAACCCTATTCGTCTGAGGTTTCCGTCAGCCTTCATGTTCCCTTTGCTTAACTTTAACTGTTAGGCACAGGAAAAGCAGCTAATGGACTGGGAAACACATGTGTTACTGCTAAGTATTACAAAATAAGTAGCCTGGCTAACGAGACAAAAATTTCACAAGCTGCATATAGTCTGGCCAAGAGGACCGATTCAACAGATTTCCAAAATCCCAAAAAAGTGGGAGCCAATCAATTTTGAGCTTATCCAAAGAGGCGTGCTCAACGCGACAGTAAGCAACACCGTCAACATTGCTACCATGGAGCAGCGGCAGCGTTTGACACAGCGGCAGATTCTGTATCCAGCACATTAAACAGAAATTTCTCTGTGAAATGTGAGCAACGAGTAGCCCTGGAGACATTTATTGGAGGGAAAGACGTTTTCGCCTTGCTCCCAACCGGCTTCGGTAAGAGTTTGTTAGCCCCGCTGGCTCAGAGAAAAGAGTGCTGTGATTGGTTTAAGCTTTGATTGATTTTAGCTTCGACCAATCACAAACAGTGACATTTGAAGGTGATAGGTCAACCATCCCTTCTGAGAAACAATTTCTGTATTAGTCTTTGCGAATACAAAATAAAATTTATTATTGTCATAAAAATACAATCAAATACACCAAAACGCTGTGGGAGTTGGAGAAGATATATGAATGCAAGAGGGCTAAGTATTTAGTCAGGAGGCTAGCTGGAAGGCAACCATATGCAGCAGAGGTTGGGTGCCAAATCTACACAGGGCTATCAACTGCAACTAGGAGTGACTGCAGGGAACCTGAAAATGGCAACCAGAAAGCTTGTTGAAGCGAAGGGAAGCTTCTGGTTCTGACTTAAGAGGAAGACAAGTGCTGGGGAAAGAATAACTACTCTAAACAACAGCTGCAGGTGGTAATGTTTATCATCTGTAGGGGAGGGGAACTCCCTTGTCTGCATCTGGCCCAGGGGCACTGGAGGAAGTGCGAGTGGCAACAATGACCAGCAGGAGATTCCATCTTCCTATATGTGACAGCGTGGTTCCTCTCACTATGCCTCCAACTGATCTTGTGCCCTGGCTACCTGACCACAGGGATATCCCTTTGATGACAGGTCAGCACCCATGGCTTTCTCCAGGGATGATGAAGGATAAATCCCCACCCAGGCCCTCCGTTGTCCTGCCACTTATAGATTTACTATGAAGAATTTGAAGTCATCCACAGCAGGGGTCCCAAACTTTTTGAGCCATGACCCCCCAAAAAATATCAAACATTGGTATTGTTGGTATTGGTAAGTTTCAGCTGTTTTATGTGTTCATTAATCTTTATTTTCTGCTTCAGCCTCAAGGCCCTGTTCCTTTGTCTCCTGACCCTCGTCATGCACCAGGCATCTCCTGCTGATTGCCACACCTGCTCCTCGTTTGGAGTTGCCTCAGTATAAATCCTCCATCAGCCAGTCAGTCCTGGTTTGGTAGTTGTTCTGAAATCTGGTTTTAGTTTTTCTAAAAAGCTCTAGTTAGCGCTGCTTGTGCAACACCTGTAGTCTTGCATTTAGGTCCATCCTCCTCAACACCTCTCAGCTGCGGTTCATGGCTTAGCGATGCAGCGAAACCCCAGCACAACACTTAAATTATGGTACAAGACATTTTAACAAATACACAAGACCCCTAAAAGATGCATGTAAATGTATAATGGTAGAAATCTGAAAATGAGGCAGGGTCTGTCTCTCACTGCCAGCTTTAGCCAGCATGGTTGAACACAAGCACTTTTCACGAGCAAACTTGAGCCTACCACCGGCCAGCGTCTGTCACTGTTTACCCACTGCGCCAGGGAGAGCATAAAGAGCTCTTTCTCCACACTCGCTCTGGTCTTCCCTCTAATACAAGCAACAAAAAAGCCCGTCCCCTCACTTTACTAACATTATTTTTGGCTGCTAGAGTATTCCATAAGAATGAGTACGCTTCATAATCTTATCAGCTGGTAAATTTGAGGTGGTTTTCGTAGAGAGCTGAGGATTCGTTTCTTTAAATATGTTTCTTTATATGTATGTCAAACTTTTTTTCTTTTTGGGACACAGCTCAAAAAAGACTCTTCAGATGTTTACCAGTGCCTCTGAAATGACCAAATAATGGCTCCATTTTCACGTGATCCAACATAACCTGTTCTATGGGACTTCTACAGGACTGTTTTACCTAAAGCATGTTTCCTTGTTGCATGTGTGGTGTTGATGCTCTACATATACACGTAGTGGTGAATGATACACACTGGCACTGAGCATTTAGGAGTAGAAAAGTTTTGTTCTGGCCTGACGTCGGCCTGCTCTGGGCTACAGGTGTTCATAATAGGAAGCAGCTTGATTCAACAGAGCGTACAAGATGGAGCGCAGCAATCGCACATCCAGACATGCAACAAGCCGTCTGTGTGTCTGAGAGACAGGAATGTCCTTCTGTCTGAGCACACTGTAGCTGAGAGGCATCCAAAATGATGGCCTCCGTCGATTCAAGGGTTACTTCAAAGCTGATGTGGACAACCCATTATTAGAATTATAATTCAATTGAAAGAAAACCATTATATGAACGTTAGTTCAGTTTTTTAGTAACTATGTTCAAATAAAGCTGCTTTATAAAAAAAAATCACGAAGGAAACCAATAATTTAATTAAATCTGTCATCCAATCCCCCAGGCTGAACAAGAAGTTGTTTTTTTTGTTCAAGATTTCTTTAGAAAGAGTCCACTTCATAATAATAAATATATTTATATGAAGCCAGTTAAGAAAAATAATAACCTGACTAAAGAAATCCATAGATTCCATTAAATAGTCTGTTTTGATTCAGCCCCTTGTCCTGACTGCATGAGGCGATGGAAAAGAGAAACAACTACTTTGGAAAGAAAATCTCCAGAAGAACCAGAACCAGGATGGAGGGGTTATTTGGTTGACTAGTTCATTGGAAGGACAGGACAGGAAAGAAAAGGCAACAAGCACCATCACAGCAGCATAAAATCTTAGCGATGCTTTTAGAGGTTCACAAAATGACTATAATACACAGCATCATGATAGCTTCATGGACAGTTTGAGTGCTCCAGCAATTTCCCTCTTTATTTGAACAGTAAAGATTTCTTACTTTCAGTCATTGAGGAGCCGAAGGCAGAGATGTATGTTCACACCACCTGGTCAGGGCGGTTCTCCAACAAGCCCCCGGGACAAAAACGTGAAGCTTGGAGAGTTGTATGAACTTGGTAGGTGAGAATAGCTCTTTTTCTTGTAGATGGGAGACACATTCTTTAAAATCATAACATACGTCTCTTGTACACTACACACCATGTTTCTTATGGCAAAACCAGGCGTAGAATGTAACCCAGAATTTTTATAGTTGGAGTCAGTTTTCAGTTATGCTGGACTGTTGGAGAAAACGACAAATCATTGTGACTGAAATGGAAGATAGAGAGGCTACTGTGACGTGAGTGTGGGTGGCCTTCAACCAGTTATTAGACTTTGTGGGTGTTTGCACCAAATCTCCTAATAAGTCAGTGTGGCAGCCTTTGACTTGAACAATCAAGTTTGGGGACAAATGGCAGAAAACTGTCCTCTGACATCAAATCATGTTTAGCAATTTGATGAACAGAAATATTAAAAACAAGTGGAAAAACTATTCAAAATGTTCTTTAAACATTTCATTGAATATAAGCCTAACTGGAAAACACAGCAGCTATAAAACAAAGCCTTATGTTTACATTTAATCATTTTATCATGACACACTTATCCAATGCAGAAGGAACACAGATGTTACCCATTTAGAGTGGAGGTTTGTTCTTCTTTGTCTGCACAAAGTCCTACATTTCCTGGTTTGTTCCATGGGTATTTGCATTCAGCCTCAATCACAGAGCTCCTTTTCATACGTTTCTCACTCTCCTCCTACCCTGTAAATGACTTGTTGATAACTGCACTGTAACCTCACGGAGTGTGCACCCACAGGGGCGGCACTGGGATACTGTGGCCTCCAAACGGAAGCCCATAAGGCAGGGAGCCTGGCTGAATGATGCATTGTTAGAGGTAAACTGTATTACACTTTATTAGAAAATGACAGGGCTGCTAGGCATTTGATGTGGTGGCGTTTGCTTGTGTCTACCTGAAAGCTTATGATTGTAAGGCAGCATATGAATGTTAAAAAGCTTTTTTTTTTTTTTTATCTTATTCGGGTCTTTGCTCCTGTGCACTTACATGATCTCTCCATTGCTATCTAACGGTATTTTGTCCACCAAACACCTGTTCCCAACATACATTCTCAACTCAAAAGAGCCCAAAGACCAAAACACAAACTTATTTCTGTCTGAATCATCATGTATAATGATGGGTTACATTTGCAAATGTGGATAAATGCAACAAGGTTATGTTAACTAAAATCCTACATTTGTTGTACAAGACCACAAAAGCATGGGTATGGACTGTGACTTGTACAAAGATGTTCCACAGAAGGTTTGAGCAGTGAAATAGCCAAGATGATAGATGACTTAATTTGAATTTCCACTGCTTATTTGTAGACACAAATAGTAGACTTTAACTGCAGTGTTGACTTTGACCTTCATCCACGTCCCTGTGATTTTGAAGAAAAAAATAGAGCAATGCAAAAACCTGTCCATTAGAAAATGCTAGCGGCCATTTGAAATCAAAAGGTCACAGTTCAGCGAAAATTTCCAGTATTTCAATGTTTTGAAAGATCATGAAAGATTTCAGGATGGCAAAAGGATGGCAAAAGAGGAAAAAGTTAAATTGAGGTGATATAACATGTGTTCCAATGTGACTGATAATCAACTTTATGTCAAACAACTTCATTCTATATTTCAGCAAGTCGGTGTTCATACCTATCTGTCTTGACTTGAGAAAAAAAATGCATTTAGATTTCAGAAATCTTAATAAAAAATACCAGAATTTCCAATATCTGTCTTCAATAGTAAACCTGTTTAATCTGGTTGAATCTTGTAAAATTGTTATATTATATTTTAAGCTATAGTAATTGGTAGATTAAACATTTTGGTTATCCGTGGAAGTCAGTGGGACACCTTATTATGCCATAAGTTTGAATCTGGTACTAAATACACATCCAAACGAAATCAAAAAGGCTACAATTTGTTGCTAATCTTTGACATATCCAAGTGTCTACTGATCTATCTGATATTTATCATATGGAAAATAAATCAGGTTTTTTTTTTTTTTGCAATGTATGATGCAATACTTCAGATATTCAAACATGCATTTAAATTGTCCACTTTCTGTTTGATATCGATCTATCTATCGATCGATCTATCGATCGTTCGTAAGAAAGCTTTTTTTACCAGCAACTTCTAACCAAGTAATTGAATTGCCTAAACCTAACCTAAGATCATTTTGCAGTCAAGTGTATATATAAGATTAAAGATTCAGAAACATTACCTTCTCTCGACCCAGGCTAGCTTAAGACAGATTGAGTTGGGAACGTAAAACCATCATGTGGTCTTAAACTGGCCCATTTATTCCTCACACTTTTTATAAGTTGGAATGTTAAAGATCATTCATAAATAACAAACACAGGTGACTGAATGCTCTTTTATTGTAATTCTGAAGTCATCTCACTCTCTCTGTGACAAGGTCTTTGTATAATTAAACTCTTCCCACCCTAGGCAGGCAGAGGAGTTTAGCAGTCGAGACATGGACAGATGTAGGAATCTTAATGTTAGATTCTACAGGGCACCCTCCCACGTTAGAATGAGAGGACTGGGTTTGAATCTGACTTTAGATGCATGCACTCTTTACCTTAGTGGATCTACCTGCCCACATGTGGCAGCAGTAAAAATTAAAACTTCAAACTTCAAACTTTATTTATTTATAGAGCGCTTTTCATGCCATTGGCAACACAAAGTGCTATCCAAAATAAAAACAGGTTTAAAAACAAAAAAGCCTTCACACATTGTATTCACATCTCTCAGTTACACAGGAATGGACACACGCACACAGACACACACACGCAATCACACACACACACACACACATTTACCCATTGACACATCAACCCCTCTTTTTCCTCATATTCTAATTTAAAATAAAA